>CAJPIZ010000470.1:0-24313 GCA_905368565.1 Medioppia subpectinata
GGATGACATCGGGTATACACATAGTGTTGGGCTCACCAAACGGGTCCAGAGTTAACCTATATGTGTGTGAGTGCGCGGGTGGGCACAGGAATGGCAAATAAAATACATATAATTATTAGATTTATTGTTCTATAAATCAATGAATTTTTATTTGTAATTATAAAAAGAGAGACAAATAATCATAAACTAAATTCTGGTTTCAATGCAAATGAGTCTGATTTTTAAGCGTTTTGTTTTAAAATCATTCAATAAAATGCATAGGAATTCGTTATATTGTAAATGAAATAAAATGTTAATTATATTCCTATACTTGAGATGACATCCCATTAAGAATTACTACCGAAACAAAAAACAAAAACAACAAATAATGTGAATTATATTTATTTTATGCAAAAGAAATGTATATAACATATGAAAGAAAAAAGGTGTAACTCAAAAATTATCGTTTCATTTCATTGATTCGTAAAACTAAATAATTTTGTTATTTTTTTGTGCCGTAAAATCTATTTATAAGTACAGTATATCGTATTATAAAAGGAAATTATTGAAAACTAAATAATACTATAAATAAGAGTTAAAATTAACAAAAAACAAATCGTTTTAAATTATTCAAAGAAATTTTATACCCTTTTGAATGATTTAGAGTGAAAAGAGGGGGCGGGAGAGGGTATGTGGGGGTCGGACGCAAATTTGGTTTGGCACACAAAAAAATAAAACTAAAATCATTTAAATGTAAATTTCTCAACAGAAAAGACATAAATAAATGGGAAAAAATAAACGGAAAACATATATAAATTAAATGAGAAATTGAATAAAAAAGGTATTGAATTGATGTGATTATGTATTACGCAAACTAAACAAAACGATCAGACAATCAGACAGACAGAGACAGGACTGGGGAGGAAATCCATACCATGAGGTGTTGTAACCTCGAAATGAAAACCAAAATAAACTATTTAAGTATTAACGAGAAAATTGCATTAATTTTGTTGTATTTTGTTGGGGAACCAAAAAATTAGGGTAAAACACAGCGAATTATCATGTTTTACACAAAAGGTAAATTAAATGCAATTAAAAACTTATAGGTTTAGTATTCTTTAAAAAGGCGTTAAAAATCAAATCATAGATAAAAATACAAAATATAAGTAAATGTTAAAGTTTAACATGTTTAACTTAAACAATAATGTGATTAATCATGTAATAAAACCAATACCTCGTTGTTTTGCAGAGTTTTTGCAAATTCTCGGGACATTTAATTAGTTTATCTAATGTTTTAACAATTTGAGGGAATGTGGGCCTCAGGTTGCGATCCTTTTGCCAACAGTCCATTATTAGCTTATCGTATAACATCTCCGGACAGTCCTATTATAAAGAAATACAATACAATCAGTTAGTAATGCAAAGAGAAATTTAAAGCGAGAGTAAAATGTAGTGAAACAATGCACTCATTAATTATAATTTTAAAAATACGTACAAATATTTCGTGAAATATGTTATACAATATATACAAAGAAGAATAAGAATATATTCACGAAATTTTGTGAAAAACTTATGTTATATTACTTAATAATAAGGCGATAGCTTATTGAGCACTCAAAACATCTGCCATGTGCTCAATCAAGCCGTATATATGCGCCCGTATAGTACAGCCCCGGCTATCATCGTATAGAGCAGATCATTAGGCAGTCATTAATTACCGTCTAAAGTGGAGCGCCGACAGTTCTTAACCCCCACTTCTGAGCTAACACATTCATACACTACAGNACTTCGAGCAGTCGGGAGTGACCAATCTGTCGGCTGTGGCCCGACTCACGGCCCAGGATCTGGCCATCATTGGTGTGACACTAGTTAGTCATCAGAAGAAGCTTATGAATGGCATTCAAGCGCTTCGGTTACAGACCAGTATCGGAACGCCCGAAGGTTTTCTCGTATGAGATAATGTTGTGTTTAGTATTTGTTTTTTCCGGACATTTTCAATGAATGGACAGACATTTGTATATAAATATATTCAGTGGAAGAAACAAAAAACTTGATTCATTGAAATCGTATCCACCATTTGGTTCATCTCTCAGACATTTTTGCTAATAATATATACATTTTGGACAACTTTTATTGCTTCGAAGACATTGAAAGTTTAAGAAACAATTGTAGAGAAAGACTTTTTGTTAGTTTATTTGTACGCAAACGATGGTTAATATTAAAGAAAACGGCATATTCTACATCTTTCCCTCAACGATACCATTACCTATTGATTGGCTTAACATTTGTGTATATTTGTCCGTCAAATCAAACCAAACATCTCTATGTATTGATTTATATGGAGAAAAACTACTTATTCTTATATTCATTGTGCGCTACATATCATGTAATGTATACACAATATAACTGACTTAATATAAGTTATGTCCGTCAAATCAAACCAAACATCTCTATGTATTGATTTATATGGAGAAAAACTACTTATTCTTATATTCATTGTGCGCTACATATCATGTAATGTATACACAATATAACTGACTTAATATAAGTTTTGGGCGACCGACTGACTACCCGTGCCGTCATATTGTAGTGAACACAACCGAAAACGTCTCTGGTGGACTCGAGAGCTAGCCGTTATAAAATGTAGGTTTGGGTTGACCTTAAATTATATAATAAATAAACTTAATTAAAACAAAACACACATAAAAAGATCATTTCTTATACAGTAATATTCATATGAAAATAGTTTTACTCCACGTTTTTAAAAATGTTTTGAATTTTTAGTTTTTTATATTTGTTTTTATGATTTTGTAACCAAAACAAAAGCAACACAACATATAAATTACCTGAAAATTTGTGTTTTTATGACCGCAATATAAACATCACTTGTGTTGGCTTTTGCAGAGACCACCTGAGCTCTCGATCGGCAATATTTTACATCCAAACCCAACTGGAATTTAATATATTATTTATTTGAATTAATTTTGTTTTGTGTGTATTTTTCTCCATTTCATATACAGTAATATTCATATGAATACTAAATTATTTTTAAAAAGTAGTTTCACTCCACGTTTTTAAAAATGTTTTGAATTTTTAGTTTTTTATATTTGTTTTTATGATTTTGTAACCAAAACAAAAGCAACACAACATATAAATTACCTGAAAATTTGTGTTTTTATGACCGCAATATTGCATTTGAAATACATTTAAATGTAAATTATTATTACATTCAAAACAAAATGCATTTAAATTAAACGGCAAATGAATTACACAAAGAAAACTAATAGTAATAATAATATCATAAATATTATTAGTAAATACTAAGAATGCGATCCAAAGTATTCGGCAAATTAGATAAAATTTATATATCAAAAACAGTATTATATTAAATATGATGGGTCTCTAAAAAATAGCCAAACAATTTCAATACAGTCGTAACTGTCTTTCCTCTATATATACACAAAGAGCTCTTCCATACATTGGTTTTATAATTCAATGAATTTGTCTTTCAATTCTTATTGAATTGTTTTAACACAAATCATTACTGTATTGGGATATCAATGACCCGTTCCTATCAAACATCAGGTGCTCTATATATAAACTATACGAGTGTTGTGTTTAGAGATGTGTAACCGAAAGAATAGGATTTTTACAGTCATATATTATATCTTCCAGTTTTGTTCATTATATCCAATTCTTCCATATGATGGTTGCGTCCCCACCCGTCCGCACCGGTCGGTTGGTTTGGCCGTCAATAAGTGTATTGTCGTTAACACCTATCGCTTTGGTTACACTTCTTTCACACACACTATATAACAGTTGCCATTCAATTGTGTTTTTGGATGACTTCCCATTCCCTTACATATAACACCTATTAAACAAATAACACTTGTTATACACTGTGACACCTGTGCTCTCCCTATGTGTTCAATATCGAAGTGATAGCATTACCACATCTTTTCTATTATATGCTTTATTATTGTTATTATATTTTACATAACATTGAAAAAGGCGATAAGAATATTAGTTTCAATGAAATCTTACAGATTTTCAATAAACAATCTCTCTCTCTCTCTCTCTCTCTCTCTCTCTCTCGAATTTAGCGCAAGAAAATCTTAAAGTAATATTTTTATCATATTATTTATTAAAGGATTTCATTTTGAGTGAAAAAGGATTTTGCGTTTTCTTATTATTATTAAGACTTAAAAATATTTTCAAAAAGTAAACCAAAAAAGATTCTTACAATTTTTTAAAGAAATATTTTTTGATTTCTATTTGACGTTCTCTTTGCTTTCACTTAAGTTTGAATAACCAAAAGAAATATAAGTTTTTATTTTCCAAGAATAGTCACTCAATACAGTGGAAAAAACTGTTTAAATAGTGTCTTCAATGATAACAATAATAATAATAATACGGTATGTAATAGAAAGTGAAGTCAAGTGAATGAATTGTAAAGTTTCTGCTTTTTCCAAAGACATTACATTTGAGAGTAATATCTAAATATAAATTCTTATATTCTTTCTTCAATTCCTCCTTTATTTGAATTTTTTATTGAATCCACAGCTGATCCCCATATTTAACGGTATTACACACCCAATAGTACACCAAATGTCCAAATTCTCAAACAATTGGCCATTTAGTGGTACAGAATATACAGAATATAATCAATGATTTTTAGCAAATCGTGTGTACCATTCATTTCCCAATGAAATAAACTATAATATTCTTGGTATTACTTCTATACAAATGTATGTCTTATATATGTTTTGCAATACACATCACAAACACAACAAAAGCTGAAACAGGGGGAGGATTGGGAAGAAAGTGCACACAAAATGCTACTATTGTTTGCATCGAGAGTAAGAGTCAGTCAATATCTTACATAAAAACGTAAGCAAAAAAGGGAAAAACTTTGTTATTACAAACTCCACACACAATACTGGAGTGAATCTGAAATGCAATTGTATTTTTGCATAGAGTTTATGGTATATAATAATAATGAGAATAATAATAATCTAAATGAATGAATGCTTTGGATTGCATTGAAAATAATGATTTGAGATTGAATTGAATGAGTGATAAAAACATCTCTTTATAGCTCTATAGCTCTGTGTGTATATAAATATGTATAAAAAACACTAACAGTGTATGTATTGGAAGATATATTTTCCTTTTATTTTCATTATAAAAGGGATTCATTTTTTCACAAGTTTTTCTTATAATTTCGTTTCTAATATAAATTGTTATTCAGATTTGTTTTTTATATAGATTTCTTCTGTCCTTCTTATAAATGCATTGTTTGTCTCATCACTTGATTTCTATTGATTTGCTTATCACTTGATTTTTGTAAGAATTTCAATACTTTTCCTCCTCTTCTTTGCTCTAAATATTTGACATAAACTATAATAGAGTTATAAAAGGAAAATATGATACAAAACTTATGTTATAATAGACTGTATAGGGAGTAAAATGTCAGATCATTTGATTGTCAAATCCAGAGCAAAGAAAATGATACAAAAATACTTGTTATAAATATAATTTATATGTAATTTTAACATAAAAGGCTGATTATTAATTTATAAATTAAATTATTTGTGTTTTTAATACTAATTTATAGGCTTTTATTTGTATTTATAAGAAATGGACGCTTTGTTTTAGAGTTATAATTAATTAAATATGTTTTGATGAACTGATTTACAAATTTAGTTTATAAAGTTTGAAAACAACAAAACTAAATGCTAATTATTTTTTGTCTTTTTTATTGATAAATATTGTAATAAATATAATATTAAATATGAAAAGTTAGTAATTAATTGTAAATAAGATAATATTAAAACAAATCAAACATTTTATTTCCTTTCATTATTTTAATTTATAATTAATTGTTTTATGATTTGCACAAAACTATCATTATATAAAAAGCTATAAATAATTTCGAAAAATTTTAACTTTAATTTTGTAGTTATAATTATTAATAATTAACTATTGAAATCATCTCTTTTTTAACTGTATGTAAATTCATAAACCATTAAAATTATAAATAAAGTCACTCATTGAGAATTTTCAAATATTCGTGTTTATTTATTTCATATTTATAATTGTATTACAATCAGAAAATAATAATTTCACATTAAATATTTGGGTAAGAAAATCAATTTGTTTTAAAAATAAAATATAAACCAATATTAAATTGCACTAAATTGTCTGTTAATTTATTAATTTACTAATAATTATAAATTAACTTTTAACAAGAAATATACAAAAAAATTAATAATAGTTATTAGTTATCAAATATAATGACAATTATATTGAATATTGATTGAGGCGAGTGCGGCATTAACCTGCCTTAAAGAGCAAGATGGCCAGTTTCTCAATATAATAGTAAATGAAATTGTTTTGGATGTGCGTTACAAACGAGCCGTAGTTGCGGCCGACGATGCAATGCCAGGTCGGGCCGTATCGACGATCGAAGTCCTTCTTAATGTGAGCGGCGATCTCGCGCTCAACAGTATATTTGGTCACCGCTTCGGCCCCCACTTCTAGAGCCACGGCTTGCATCGCGACCGACATATCAGCGCTTCTCACCGCCGGCTTCTCCTCCGATGTCATTATTTAGCAATACTTTTGGCACCAAATTATATAATTGTATAAAATTTGTCGAATTTAATGATGATTTGATTTAAACGAGTCTTAAATTTTAACTTTAAATAACAATTGGCAACAAATGCCACGTTTTTTCTCGTTTGCGCTTATTTGTCTAATTTGTATCTGTTTTCAAACAACTCATAGTTAAGAAAAATATCAAAAAAGTGTTTTTGTGTTATTTTTTATATACTGTACAGCAAATTAGACTATGTTACTACTGTATAGGTATAGGTTTAGCATATCTATTAAATTATTGTGAAATTGAGTGCATATTAATGTACCCTAATCGGAAATAAGTTTTGATATAAATTGATATCATATTTGCTTTATCATCTTTACTTATAAATACATACATACATTTCATTATGATTGCAATACTCATCGATTCAGTAATATATTAAGAATTAATGATTATTAATTATATACAGTATAAAGTATATAAATCTATTCATAAGATTATAATTGTATTTAATATCTTTATCATGGGGAAATTAATCTTTATTAAGACATTATAATATTTGGAACAAGAAGTCATACAATATACAAGAGTAGCATATAATTATTTATACATCTATAAATGGTAGGCCAGTATTAATTATAATTGGAATCATTAAAGAGAGTGAAAATCAATACAAATATATTACTAAATAAATCATTCATTAAATCTTTAGTAATAACAATAAATTATAGTGAAATAAAATATGTAAGAATTAACAAAGTTTTTATAAAACCACATGGGTATGTTTAAGTTATTTAGTTTATTTTAAAACATTTGAACCATATAATCAAGATGAATTTTTATTAAAATCCGAGAAATTATAAGTTGTGTTCACAATAAAAACAAATAAGTATAGAATATGTGTCTAAAATAAAGGTGCCCAGAATTTACACCTCACTACACCCAGCATCTAACCCTTATGTTGTAATTTATACACTATTCATATGTTACTCACACATTATAATGAATAATTTACAAAACACCTTGGTGATTCAGTAACCACGTCATACAAAAAACATCCCCTATTTCAACCTGAGCTGTTTTAGTCTAAAATGTAATGAAATGGACATTTGATAATGATTTGAATAATGAAGTAAGGATATTTATTTAGAAGATTACACCATATTATTTTTTCCGCTAAGTTTGCAATGATGCTTTCATATTGAGAACCATAATTGGGTAAGAACACATTGTGGTAAATTTTTATTAATATTAAATATACTATCTAAAATCGTTATATGAAAATGTTACAATGCAAACATTTCAATTATAGTGATTGGTGTCAATTAGAAAGTTATGTAATATTGCATATATTATGGAAATATCAATATTTAAACATATGGTAAACTGTATATTGTATAAGAGTCTGTTATTAGTGGCCCTGCAATCAATTGATAATCAATTTCCTATTCTATAGTATTATAAATAAAGATTTCAAACAATTAATGCAAATATGGATATAATTTGAATGAATTAAATTTGATACAATTATTTTGCATATTATATAAAAATTACTGTTGATTTATTATATTGACTGATAAACACATCATTTGTTATATGATAATTAATGTTCACGTATTATACTTATAATTATATGAATGTAGAAAACATCCGATACCTGGGGGTGCGCTCCCGACCCAACAATTGACTAGAAAAAATGAATGACAACTTTTTTGAGCATAATTTACAATTCGCTTATTATTTTTCAAATAGCGCTTATAATTAGAGGGCTTCACACAAATAAGTTATGGCAAAGATTGTGTGCATTAAATAGAGTTAATCGTAATTAAAGTTAATTAGACATAGATATAGGGGCTGGAAAAATATTCATGGTCAATGCAAAGGCTGGGAGAATGGGATGTCATTAAACTTTATTTTTGTTGAATTTAGTTAATGTGATTAACTGACTATAAAATAACTTATAATTACTTTTTATTAGTTTATAGTAATTTGATTTGAAATTTAATCCGTATTTTCTCACTAATAATGTTTTTCAATTGCAATATAAACGAAAATGGATTAAATTTTTAAAAATACTAAATTAATTAATCTTTTATTCACATGCTTTATATAACAAGCGAGTGATTAATGATTTAAATAATTTATTTAATTATATAAATTGTTTGCTATTATCACATAATTATAGGAATATATCTATTACTCGATCACTTGTTAATGGGTTGATATGACCAGACATTTGATAATTAAACCGCAATTAAATTGATATTAAATTTGTCAAAATTCAATGTCCAAGTGTTTTGCAGATTAGACTATTGAAGGACAGACTTTTCCATATATTTAACGTTAATATAATGAAATAATAATTTAGTTTCCATTACTATTAAGCTAATTATTAATTATTTTGATACAAATTTGCATTTAATTAAAAATTAACGTACATTTGCATAAAGTATTTAATGGTAATTATTATGTAACTTTTGAATAAACACGGTAATATTAATATTATTACTAATTATCAATGCATTGAAGATTCTTAGCGATGATTATTGTTAACCGAAATAATAAGCAATGCTTTTGAAGATGATTGCAATCAATGATAGTTTTATTTTGGAAACAATTTTAATCACATTTTTATGCAAAATTATTTCTCGTCTTTGATTTAATATATTTGCGAGAATTTAAAACAAAATCACGATTTGATGATTTGATCGCCAATTTATGGACCATTTGTAAGCTGTAAACGATTGAATCGCAAGAATAGTTATATTGAGACTTTACATTCACATCCATTCTGTTAACAGCTATTTGTGTGCCAATCATTAGCGCCAATCATTTGAATAATGACTTAATAAAATCAAATAATATGTGATGTTGAATAAGAATATCATTTATCAGCCCATAATGTGTGAGTGAATGGAGAGAAAGAAAGAAAGAAAGAAAGAGAAAGAGAGAGAGAGAGAGAGAGAGAGAGAGAGAGAGAGAGAGTCATTTTTAGCACATACTTCCCATCTCATTGCCGTATCATTTTGTTGGCCATCTTATCTTTAATAAGTCTATTAACTGTAATGATTGCATCCATTGATGATTATTAGTACCGATTTTTAATATATCAGGCATTCATTGTAATCATGAGATTCCTCGCCTTAGTATCCCTGACCTCTCTCTCCCTCTCATTTTATTATCACAATAGAGTTCATAATAAGCCGTGAACTGAGAAATTTGTGAAATACAAAATTGCAAAATACCGGTAGTTTTTCTGGCGATGCCTGCGATTTGATAGCTCGAGGACTTGAATGAAAAAACTTATTTCTTAAATAATATTTCTCTTTAACAACAAATTGTTAGACTTTTGATGTAATATTTAAGCGGAAAATCTATTTTCCGTTGTCTTCTGTGTCTATAATACAGTTTTATTAGAAGAAGAAAAATAAGTTTTCAAATAAAATAAATAGACAAGAATTTAATGTAATATTAGCGTTGTTTGTGTGTCAATACTAAATGTTATTGTGTGTATAGTGTATGGTTTGTACACTTTATATACAGTACGGTTTTGTATGCTTTTTTGGTGACCCCCGGAGCCATTATTCATGGAAAAAATTACATCAAAACTAAACTTAATAATAAAAATTGAATTCTGTTTACCGTTTGTCTCGTGTTTTTAAACCAAATAAAACTATATATTCTTATATTAAATATTATCCGATAATACAGTAGTATTAGCGTTGAGTGTATGGGGACGGGAGGCTCAGAATGAGAGGTTGGGAAAGGGAATGGTAGCCATTGAACATGAATTGATGGGTGACAGCTCTGACAGTATATAAGACATTTCATATCACCTTATATTGTATTTTTATCAGTGATTATTATTTTAAAATCATTTAATGTTTGAACAGTTTTTATTATTGAGATTTATTCTCCAAAATTTTAAACAAAACACATAAAAAAATACACTAATAATGAGTGACAAGTGCTAAAATGTGTTGTTCAGCATTTGTACTGTACATCGAGGCTCTGGTAATGGGGGACAGGTATTACATAATAATGTAATAGACATACAATGCGATGGAATAAGCGCTGAATTTATGGCACAAATGCATTACAAGCCGAGGGAGCGGACCGTTAGGCCTCTTATGTGATGCCATTTTAACAGTTATTTATATTTCTAATATCCTTTAAGAAGTTTTAAATACTTTTTTAAATACTGTGTATAATATGTGCGCAAAAGTTATTAAACTTTTTTTTGCGTACTGTTAGGCACAGGTATTAAGACTCCATTTGTATGTCTGAATCTATGTCTTCTTTTTAGTTGTTTTTAATCCTTTTCCACAAAATTTTTATTTAAATATTCAAATATTCTTTGTTTCTCAATAGTTAAGGCATTAACTATTCTTTAATTTGAAAAAAGACTAATTTTTGGTTTATTTATTTGCTTCATTCGCCTCATCCTCTCTTACGTGACATCCCTGTCCTCTTTCAAGCTGTCGGCCCCACACATACCTATCATATGTATTATATAAGTTATATCTGGCTATTCTGTGCATCCATTGGTCCGAAAATTGCAATTATTCTCTCTCTCTCTCTCTCTCTCTCTAAGTAATGAACAATCTTGGTATCCAATCCCGTAAAGTGCACTAAAAAATATAGATATTTATTATATAACTATTTTTTGGGTTACGATTTTTGATTAGTATTTTCGCTCATCCCTGACATTAAGTTTTTATTTATTTATTATATTAGTTATGATTTACTGTTATTGTCGACACAGTTTTTCAGTGAATACTTTTTTGTTTTTAACAATAATTTACTTTACAATTAAGCTTTACTTAAGCTCTCTCTCTCTCTCTCTCTCTCTCTAAGTTTTTGTTTTAGTATTTTATTTATTGTTATGAGTATTGTTTTGCTTTACTCATTGCATCCAAGCATTTGTATATTACTTAACCACTCAATCACATCCTCCCCCACTATATATACCCCTAAACCACTCCATCCCTGATGTGTTGATGTCGTTCCCCACCCTATCGTTATACCATATAATAAGCGTACGGTTCGTCCAGTAATGAACAATCTTGGTATCCAATCCCGTAAAGTGCACTAAAAAATATAGATATTTATTATATAACTATTTTTTGGGTTACGATTTTTGATTAGTATTTTCGCTCATCCCTGACATTAAGTTTTTACCAAATGTTGTTATATATTAATGATTTACTAGTTCTCTCTCTCTCTCTCTCTCTCTCTCTCTCTCCCTCTCTCTCTCTCCTCCTCCACTCTCCACTCTATCTCTTTATTATATTTGCATTTTATATGTGTTTGTCTACAAATTTTATGGATTATAATATAGAGTTAATTATATTTTATTAACATATATTTTAAAGATTCACTCAACAGTAATAACAGGCTTAAGGTTTTAATCACATATTTTTTATTTACAAATAATTAATTTTCTTAATCTCATGAAAGAAATCTTTGTTTAATCGCGGGGTTGAGAGATGGGAGAGTCGGTAATGTATTATAATTTCAATGAGATCTGATTTATCAAACAATAATTATACAAATATCATTTAAAATTCAACTTAATTTTGGGTTAAATCTTGAAATTTTATGCTATTTTTATCATCTTTTTCTGATTTGCAATTTATTTTAATTAAAATATTAAAATTGCATTTTTCTCATAATAACTTCACACAAATTGAATTTTTAATATTATTTGTATTTGTATATTATTATAATATAATCTCTATTTAATTATAATATTTTCTTGTATATTTATAATTAAAAGATATATATAGACAAGAAATACCATAATCAACATAATATATAAATAATAATTAATTTAATGATTACATAGCAAACGAAAATATTTTTGTGTTGAAATCATACAAATGATAAATAGATAAGAAATGATTGAGAGAGACATATATGTGAGCTTAGATTTACTGATAAATTGGATATTATATTAGATATTATTTCTGTGATAAGTGAACGATAGAGAGAGAGAGAGAGAGAGAGAGAGAGAGAGAGAGAGAGAACTAGTAAATCATTAATATATAACAACATTTGGCTGTCGTCTACTTAATGAAAGTCCGAAATACATATATTAAACATTTAGAATATTCTGTGATATTATGTATTGACAAACAAGGGTTTTATATAACATAATCTACCAGTGAATACATTACTTCTATATGTAATATCCTTAAAGTCAGTTCTCTATTACAACTAAATAGCCATTAAATATTGATTATTTTATGCATACAAAATAGAGGTCAGAATTTTTTGTGTACATTTTTATTTAATAAATATTCTTTAGCACAAAAATATTGGTCTATGAGATGGTTGTAATATCATAATACAGTTGACGACCAAGGTGCTGTAATATCATAACACCATGGTCATTAATAGCTCCCAAAAGTAATATTAATACGGATGGCAACGGCCGGTAAGCTAGCGGTCGATTACGGGTTGAGTTAACGAATGGTCGGTAATATGGAGATGGAGTGGCCATCAAATAAACGGCACTTCAATAGTAGTAATGATAATCGGAGCGCAAAATTCATCGCACATAGAGATCCCAAAAATTGATGCCTTTCCTAAGGGGCTGGTAATTGATGGCATCGATTACATACACACAGCCAATACTGGACCCAATTCTACACCAAATGATCTCTCCCGCTCTCTCTCTCTCTCTCTCTCTCTCTCTCTCTCTCTCGTTCACTTATCACAAAAATAATATCTAATATAATATCCAATTTATCAGTAAATCTAAGCTCACATATATGTCTCTCTCAATCATTTCTTATCTATCCATCATTTGTATGATTTCAACACAAAAATATTTTCGTTTGCTATGTATTCATTAAATTAATTATTATTTATATATTATGTTGATTATGGTATTTCTTGTCTATATATATCTTTTAATTATAAATATACAAGAAAATATTATAATTAAATGGAGATTATATTTTAATTATAATAATATAAAAATACAAATAATATTAAAAATTCAATTTGTGTAAAGTTATTATGAGAAAAATGCAATTTTAATATTTTAATTAAAATAAATCGCAAACCAGACAAAGATGATAAAAATAGCATAAAATTTCAAGTTTTATACCAAAATTAAGTTGAATTTTAAATGATTGCGATATTTGTATAATTATTGTTTGATAAATCAGATCTCATTGAAACTATAATACATGAACGACTCTCCCATCTCTCAACCCCGCGATTAAACAAAGATTTCTTTCATGAGATTATAAAAATTAATTATTTGTAAATAAAAAATATGTGATTAAAACCTTAAGCCTGTTATTACTGTTGAGTAAATCTTTAAAATATATGTTAATAAAATATAATTAACTCTATATTATAATCCATAAAATTTGTAGACAAACACATATAAAATGCAAATATAATAAAGAGGTAGAGTGGAGAGTGGGGAAGAGAGAGAGAGAGAGAGAGAGAGAGAGAGATGTAGAAAACGGTTCACTTGTTATAACATTTATATTGAAACTATGTTTTGAAAACTTTTATTTTTATTGTTACTTTTATACTTTTGTTAAATCAAGCAAAACTAATCGCTTATTATAATAACACACTTTTACATTTACATACTTTTAGCATAAAGTGCAATAGAAATTAAACATTAAAATATAATTATTATGCATAACTGCAATTTGTAATTTTATAATAGGATTATTTTTATAAAATTAATAAATAACTAAAGTAAAGTACTCTACATTGCATTTATTATTATATAATTAAATACTTTTAGCAATAATTAACTATTAATAATTACTGTAAATGTATTACATTAAGCGTTAGAATAATTAATTACTTTTAATTTACCATTTATTCTAGATATACGAGTCAGATAAACAAGTAAAATTGGAAATAAGTTTATAAAACACAACAGATTAACATCATAAATGATCTTGACAATCTGGGTGTGATTACCATGATGTGCATGACTGGCGTGAATGGGCCCACCATTTATGGACAGTCATCTCACAGACTATTGTTTATATTGATATTTAATATAACACTCATATCGTGTGCATTGGATGCGGAATATTCTGGTCCTAAACATAAGATACAAAGTGCAGGTAATTTAAAATTGATATGGTATTTTTATATCAAACATAATAGTAAAATATAATAAGTAATATTCTGTTTTTATCTAGCACTTCTATCTGGAATTAAATTACCAATAAATACAATTGAAGACCAGACAGGTATGACATTTGCTTTCAATATACGGCAAATGCTAAATAATTTTATTGTTATTAATGTGACATTTTAATAATTTATAATCTATGATATTAAATGCTTTTGTCAGTTATTTATCAACTTTTAATGAGAATAGTATACTTCATATTCAGAGATTATGTTTTAATAATTAAACATTTTATAAATATATCTAAATAGATTTTATACTTATATTTTTATCGACGTTTATTAGTAATGACATTTGTCTTATTTATTCAGTAGACATTTACCATTTTAAAACCAGTAAAGCAAACATAGAGTATATAAAGTATAATAAAATTGTTGAATAAAAAAGTCAATTTGTTTAATAATGCAGTCAAATGGGATGCGGAGGTGATTGAAGTTGGTTAGAGAGGGGGAGGGGAAGGGTTGGTAGAAAACAATATAAATACACAACAATGAATAGATGTGTACAATAACACAACATTGCAAACAACATACTTAACCCCCTCCCGGACTCCCACCCCCTTCTCCCAAAACACAAACTAGTGATACAACCACTAAAACTAAGCCATTATTTTATAAATTACTAAAACATCACAAATTGTTGTTCACTTATGCGTGTGATGTGAATCTGTATCAGAGATTTGAGCGCAATGTATGGCATTGTTTGATGTGTTGTGAAACGGTTAGGGAGGGTAGGGGTTAGTGTCTGGGTATTAGGGGGTCTTTGTTATTAACTACTGTAGTAAAATGCTTATTAAGTGTTGGTTAGACTATGATATGTTTGAACAGTAATGTATTTTTAAAAACGTCTATTAAAATTAATTATTATTTTTAAAGGTTTGATAAATATTGATATATATAGAGAATATTTTGTTTAGTAAACTATATCTATAAGGTAGTAGAAAATATTTGACAAATTCTTTTATAACAAATTCAGACAAATCTATTCCCAAATGATTTTTCGGATAAATTCCCAAAACACACATTTATATGAATGTCAATCAATGCTCTCATATATATCGAGTGTACAGAATATTCTGTAAAATAATGAATACAATAGCTTTTGAATTGGGAATTAAAAGCAAAGCTATGGGGAAATGGAGTGAATGGAGAGAGACATCAATAATATGGCAAATAAAAATGTGAAACCAATTAATCAATTAAGAGTTATATCACAGAATCCATTGTTTAAACCCTATGAAGATGTATGTTATGCATGGCTGGCATCCCCTCTACTGTATTAATGCTATGCATACCATAGACATAGATCCCGTGCGCTTCACTACATCATCCTTTATATTTATATCCACTTAATCTCTATCGAAATAGAGAGAGAGAGAGAGAGAGAGAGAACTCTCTCTCTCTCTTTCTCTCTCTCTCTCTCTCTTCTCTCACACCATCTCTCTTTCTCTGACTTTGTTTCTCTCATAAAATTCTTTTTGTTAAATAAATTCATTCATTAAGAGTTAGGGCACAGGAATTATATCACTATATCATTGACTACTTCTCCCACACACTGTAGTCATGGATATGGACAGAGAGATGGATATATACAATAGATCCACACGTATCGCTCGCACACATACCCCTCCCATCCGATGGTATAATTGAATGTATTTTATCCGCACTGAAAGCCTCCATAATATGCCGACTCATTATCGTAATTATTATCATTAATCCTTGTTATTAATAAAGTGTATGCCTTTTGCGACAAATTCCAGTGGCAGTGCATGTCTCACATCCCAATCCCTAAGTTTTGGTGGTGTTTGTGTCTAAATGTGTTTAATATAATTTTTCAGCATTTCAGTCACTGACACCCCTTTTCGCCCCCACCTATCCTTTCCATCGTTATCTCGTTTCCAAATACATATGACTACTAAAAACCGGGAGTAAAATACTAGAGATAAGGAGTGTTTTACTGGAAAATATATAAATACAGTGAGACTAATGTGTAAGCAGTGACTGTATGAGCACAACAAGCGATTATCATAACCAAAAATGTATGTATATATACGTATAGGAATCTATAGTCATAGATAGACAGATAGATATTTGTTATGTCTGTAGTGAGCATTCATTTTAATAAACTCTTATTACCACTCTCTCGATGCCTACCATTGCCTCCATTATCTAATGCCATTCCCCTCTAATATTCTATAATAAGTGTATATATTCTATAATATATATTATTAGAGATTCTTTACTTCTGTGTCTTACTCTCTAGCCTTTCATATACCATAAGTGCTAACAATTTATTATTTTAGGCTAACATTTAGTTTAGTTTAGATTCTCTCCATTTGCTTCTCTTTCTTCTCATTTCATCTCTCCTTTAATTCCCAAACCTCTCTCTCTCTCTCTCTTTCTCTCTCTCTCTCTCTCTCTCTCTCTCAATAGAAGTTCATTCGTTTGTATTTCTCACTCTTTATTCTGAGGCAATATTTTTCTGTTAAGACGTTAAACGAATTTCTCATTACGTTTTATACCCGACTTTTACGGCGATTTATATATTGTATGCCATTTACTGTATACAGAGAGCGAGTGTTGTATTGTATCGCATAATATATTACTAGTCAGCCCTTCAGAGACTCATTATTAAAAATATATCCAAATTTAGTGTATATTTTATATAATAATACGAATGCCATTGCCTTCTAATCAAATCTGGTCTTTATATGCCTTTAAGTCCTATTTTTCTATTACTCGCGCTATTAGTCTCTTATATAATATAAGTTATACTATTATTATATACATTATTCACTGTATAATACATGCAATTTTCTACATAAAGTATACTATCTTTTATGTAAAAAACAGCGTCAGTCCAAAAGTACTGTTAGTCTTCCCGCTGTAATATCCATAGCTCATTGAACATGTGGCTAATAATGTGTACAAAATTACCGTATATTATATAACACAATTCATTTACTCATTTATTTTTTACATCTATTTAATTTAATATGCAATTAGTTTTTGTTGCTTTCAAGTCTACGTCGATTAGTACAGTATATTCCTATTACACTACTGTATAACAGCAATAATGATAATAATAATGGGAATAATAATAAAAGTTTTGATTTGTCTCGCTATGAACGCCAATTTTTCATCACATTTTATGTTCAGTTATATATTTTTTATGAAATTTTATTATAGTTTATTAGTAAAGAAAATATGAAACTCTTTCTTTGTTAGTGATTATGACTACAATTTTATTACAACAAATATTTTATAGAAATATACATTAAAAGTGTTTCATATATTATATGTAAGAGAATCACAAGAAGATGTTAAGCAAATTTTTATATCCATTTGTTTTTTCTCATTTTATTTAATGTATGCATAAATTTAGTTGAAAAGAATTTTCATAAAATATTTTTTTAGTTATGATATCTTGTTTTGTTGTTGTATTCATTATATACTGCGGTAATCGTCGTTATAATGATTATGTAATTCTAGGCAAATGATGGGCACTGGGAATGCAATATATGTAGATTTAGGGCTCGCATGAGAGGGGTATGTCCACTATATCTATGTTTTTATTGTTTATTTTGATTAATCATTGTGTTTATCATAGATAACGCACTCACACACAGGGTATAAAAATACCCAAAAGGGATATTTTGTTCACAATATGTAATATTTCCCGAAACAGTCAACAAATAAAAGCAAATAATATTTCGCCCATTTGTACGACAGATATTTGCCCAGAATTTGTCTCTAAACTCAAACATTAGCGCAAATGAGCGAATATTTTGGCCAAAAAATGATTAGTCTCAAGAATTTTATGTCACAATTTATAGACCCTTGTGTGCCATACCGTCTCCTCCGCCACGAGTTTTAGAGGTTTATTTGCAAATATATCCACTGATTAACTCTGGTCTCTCTCTCTCTCTCTCTCTCTCTCTCTCTCTCTCTCTAACATAGGAATGACAGCTATTTTGTGACTTCCCGACCCCTCCCTCCGCTCCCTTTTCATTGTTTCTTCTGTTGTTTTCTGCATTCATATCATAAACACGACCGGAATTTCAATGCATTAGATATTTTTCTCTCCTTATCAACAAACCATATATTCATACTATTATAACGAATACCATTATATATTGTATTATTATTTGTATGAATAAACTAATGATAATTAGCAGAATCGTATGAAACAATATTTCTTGAGTTAATTTCATGATTTGTTTCTTTTACAAAATGTAGACTTAATTTGTTTCGGAAACAAGCGTACCATAAAATGTAATGTACTTTTATTTCAATACACATTTTTAATGGTGTTTATGCGATATATTTGTAAATATTGATATCATTATAATAAATATTCATATTTTTACTTTTATCCCAATATATAATTTTCCAAATATAGCTTCTACGTTTCAACAAATGTATTTATGAAAAAATGAATTTTATATTTTCAAAAAATCTTTCACTTAATTTCAAAATCCTCTTATAGTTTGTTGAAATTTTTAATCACCGATATGTAAGAAATAGATATAAATAATTTGTATGCATTTTGGTTTTGGTTGTCATTAAATAATTATTTCAATTATAGAGAAGAATAGCAGTAGAAATGTATGTTTAAGCGTCTGTTCCCTTATTTTACATTTAGTATCCAATCTTCAAATCAATGCAAACTCTTTTCAATACATAATTGTATAAATAATTGCTTAAACAGCGGATGAATCGCTTTGAGTGAAAATCAGGTTTGCATTCAAAGCAAATGCAAACAACAAAACACAACAACAAAAAAGTTTATATAATTTTGCAAAACTTTTAATGAAATGAATTACAAAACTGGACTTAAAATTAGAGTTAACTCATAAATTGAGAGCTGTTTTGTATATTTATGTATAATTGAAATGCAAATACATTTTACAAAAATACACAACTCTTGACATTAAATAATTTATGTATTTATTTAATTTGTAAATCATTTTATTTATTGTACAATGAATGCACTATTCAATTGAATATCTGACTTGAATTGAAACTTTTTTCTTTAAATTATTTATACAATTTTAACCGATAATTATGTATAAAGGGATTTAATAATAATATGAATAGTCAGGCCCGGGATCTATCGGTTGGTTAGACAGCATCGGTATGTTTAGTATATAATCAGTGAATTTTGGTCTCACTGTTTGTCCCGTGAGATAAGACTAGTTTTTGTCCATTAATTTCCTTAAATACATCCTCTCTCTCTCTCTCTCTCTCTCTCTCTCTCTCTCTCTCTCTCTCTCTCTCTATCAATNTCTCTCTCTCTCTCTCTCTCTCTCTCTCACTCTCTCTCACTCTCACTCACTCACTTTTTACTCACTAACTCTCATCACAAATCTATCTCTCATTAAAATGCCTTTAAATGGCAATTATTTCTTTATAATTACATTACATTTTAAATTCATTAAAACAATTTATTTATTATAATATGAAAACTTTGCACATAATATGCACACCAAATAAAATCAGTTGAAAAATTCAATTGCGATTCTCATCGCAAATGTCTGACAGCCAGAGCTCACAGTCTTATCAGTAGTTTTTGATTTTTTAAAGGAATTTCTTTTTCCTATCCGTCCCTATCTTTTCGCATATATTTTTTGGTTAATAATTATCTGTAAAATAAAGTTTTGTTTGTGTGTTGAGTGAGCGCTCATTAAGTACACGATCGCCCGATTAGAGAGAGAGAGAGAGAGAGAGAGAGAGAGAGAGAAAATACTCTCTGACCATTGACTTTCGCTAACCATCAGAAGAGTGTTGTCCTCCCGAGTACTTCAAACTAGATTTTAAGCCTTTTTGCGGAATCTATATTAAATTAATCTCAATTAAATTTAAAGTTTATCTCTAAGGGTCGGTCGACCTTTTCTTCTTTCCTAAAATTATATATTGTTTGTATTTTTTATATGAGTTTTATTTATTTATCAATAGTTTTTAAGTAATTTATAATCTTGTAAAAACTTTTAATGATTTAACATTAAGTGTATTGAAAATACTTTATTTCTTATGTTAAACTGTTCGTTAGGTATTCATGTCTATACAAGGGTATACGAGGGGCACAATTAGTGGTCACAGATAATTGTGAATAAAAGCACATTTAAAACAACATTTCATGATTGACTGTCTGTTCATCTCATATGTAAGATTAGGACCACTAATGCACTTCAGAATCAGTCACTACTTATTAGTGATTTTTCCACAAAAATAATGATTTGAGAAGTTTTATCCATAAAAGAGAAACCGATTTATATTCATCCGTATCTTAGAGTTGCCTCAAAAAATCTACCTGAGCTCCAGACAGATAGATAAATGCATGAACTATTTAACATGTATGTCAGGTATCTCTAAAAAGCAACATAATATACATTTTAGTATAACTTTAGTACAACTGTTTAGCAAAACACTGAGTTTAAAATTATTAAAATAGTAATGATGAATTAATTTATTTTACTTTTCACTTAAACTATTTGCTAATTACTTATCAATTAATATATATATAATTAATTTTCCACTTTTGCTAAGTGTTGGCGATAAGTAAATGCACCGACAATTATAACTTATAAACCCGTCCACTTTTGTACAACATTTTAAACTCCTATTAAAACACTAAAACTTTCTGAAAATCCAACGATTAATTTGAAACTCGTGTTTATTTCCGATAAATTTGAATTTCTTGTAAGCGATTGCATCAAAAATACTGTCCACAGCCGACGGGTAATCTTCTATAAAACGCTGCCATATGGACGGGTCGGTTGCCGTCCGCACCGGTAATAGATTATCGGCGATATATTCAATGACCCGTTGTTTCAATTTGTTGGCCAAACACTGTTCAGAGAGAATCAGCGTTTGGATAGCGTTTCTGACCGACAAATCACTGTATATAACATCTTCGCAAATAGACTTCAATTGTATCAAACCATAGGTGTGGGCGACTGGCAATAGGGCGCCCGCCATACCATTTACCCCATCGGATCTCCCCGTATATATAAATGTCAGTAATTCACGAAACACACGACTGTCCACATCGTAGATCACTATACTATCGATACAGTTTGCTGATTTATCACTTGTTAATTTAGTTATTGCGTGAACACTATTATTATTAACATGTTCATGTTTAGCTGCAAACATGGTAGCAAACACTGGCGATCGGGCCGCTAGTATACACTTATGGACAAAAAATTCTTTGCCCGAAACAATAAGTTTTAAATCGGATAACCATTGATAACCCATAATCTTACGCATCTCTACCACATAGTTATTGCCGATATAGTGATGATGTGGGAGCCGTACGCTTATGCGAAACAGTAGTGTTAGCCGATCGCCAGGCAATAGATCCGCAGACCTCTCCAGCAATAGTTGTCGTTCGCAATACTTATGATAACCCCATCCCTGACCGCTGAGCATATACTGAACGCCATCGCAGGTTTTGGTCTTACGGAGACACTGATTGGTATCCACAATGGATACGGTGTAGTCGGCGGTCACCGACCTGTTGTCACAATAGCACAGAAATAAATGTACGCCAATATATTGACAATAGTTTGCCGTCACTTTGACGTACCATTTAGTGGTCAAACCGATGTTAAATACGGGACTCACGACGTGATCGTTTCCCAATTCACTGAATCTGTTTATTATGAATTTTATTTTGGACTCAATTGTCAATTCTTGAGACTCAATTACAACTGACGCCTGTTTTGCACTGTAATCGCTGTTATTGCTAATATTTCCGGTCATATTATTGGTAGTAATGCTTAAATTACTGGCCATTTGTTGTCTATTACTTTTATTTAATTAATGAATGGATGCAACGATTTTGAAAATTAAATTAGTATAAAATGAAAAGTTTTATATACTTTTAAATATTTATTGAAACAAAAGTATTGCAATTATAAAAGGCAACAAAAATCAATACAATTTAAACGCAACACTGATTTGCACTTAACATAATTGAGTTAATTAGAGGGTGTGAGGGATAGGTCTGGGGGTTACCAGAGGTTAGCCATACAGGTATAAATCAATCGCATTTTAATGCTAAATGTAAATCTAGTTAAAAGATTTAATTAGTTTCTTATAATTTATTTTTACATCAAATACTTTAACACAGTCTTTATGTATACCCCCTATAATCCCAACCCTTATAAATGCCAAACCCCTGGCACTGGACTCACATTCTGATAGTTTTTTTTTATTTATCTCGGTTTTTGCAAAATTTATTTCATAGCATGAAAGTCAGTATAAAATTAATTGCAATTCAATTTAAAAATCAATTATACGTTTGCGCTGTTAATTAATATACAATGTCTTTATGGAAAAGTGATTTATTTTGAATGTCAACCAAAACACATCTGACATTTATTTTCAAAATTCAATTTATAGTCTTATAGTTACTTTAAAATCCTATACAAAAGCATCAAATTATTAGAATTATTGACTCAAAATTCTATGAAAACATTTTGTAAATTAATGTAAATTTTATTTTTGAAAATTTATACTTTGAAATTCATTCATGAATTGAAACCCCAAACACGTCTAATCTCAAGATCTCTTATCTAACAAAACAAAAAATTATACAAAATTCACGTTCAAATATAAGCGCAAAATTACTGCAAATTTGATATGTATTTTATGTAAATTTACATCTCATTTGTAATTAACTCGTATTTATTATACAATCTCTTAATATTTCCATACATTTAAATAATAAGCAAAGCTTTTTTGCTATCCTTTTTCTTCTGTATTCAACCACAGCTTCACTCAATGCCTTTACAGTATATCCTTATGTATACAGTAATTAGAGGCGCAAGAATTGTGAGCACCGGTACCCTTATATGATGTTCACATGTAAATCAACCCCTCCTTACAGATTATAGTATGAATTGTTTACTCCAATTATACTTCAAAATGCTTTAATGACATTATAACTAACGATTGATGTGTTCACTATAACGAAGCAATTTGTCAGCCGGTAATAAGCGGACAGACATTTGTTTGATAAACCGGTGGCTCTTCTTGACAGACAATACATAGTAGGGACAGATGTTTGAACCATACATGACATCACAGCTTTCCAAACAGAGTTTAGCAAACTTTTAAAGTATTATTATTATTGCTGTTACGACTAATTTGCGATAATTCTTGTTATTATTATTATTTATAATTTTTTAGATAAAAAACATCGCAGACCTTGTTATGACTGATGAGCCGTACATTATAAATATAATGAACACTCAATACCCTGTAGTATACAGTAGGCTATAATAATGTATGTTTAGTATGCATTGTGTATAATGTATGAAAAAGTTTTAATGTTTGTTATATTTCTTTAATAATAGTATTTCTTTATAATACGTTACGTCGAAAACGACTAAACAAAAGGTTTTGAGAAATTTTCTTTTTTCTCAATCCTTATAATAAGATTCATAAATAAATAACTCATAAAATAATAGCCCATTATTTAGTTGATGGTTTGATAGCACACACAAATACCCCTTTGCCAGTGGGCTCGTGGGCTACTCTAAC
>CAJPIZ010000471.1:0-24286 GCA_905368565.1 Medioppia subpectinata
CTGGCTTAGCGCCCAATCCCTAAAGTCATTGGACATGCCCGACCTTAGGGCACTTAATTTGGACATGCTCAATTTTTGGGGCGATTGGAACGATGAACTCGATATTACCGACCATGCTGATATGGTCGTAAATACCCAACCCCTGTACGAGCGTGTGCTGGCCCTCGAGCACCTGGAGTCGCTGTCCCTACGCTTTCATACGGGCACTTCGGCCCTATTGCGCATGTTCAGCGAGGCTAAATTTACCCGGATACTAACCCAGCTGAAACTAGTCGATGCGGAGCTCAATAAAGATCCGTTTGTCAGCGTTATTAAAAGTTTCATCTCGCTCAACTCGCTGTGTTTGCTAGATTGTTTGCTAAGCGATCATGGTGAAATGACAAGTATTGCACGTGCCATTGCCGAGATTCTCAATTTGACCACGCTTATGGTCGAGTTTGAAAACAGCCCTACTGAAGGACAGGTGTACCTCAATTATCGATACCTGTACAAGATTTTGATCCATTGCGAACGGCTGGAGTATATTAGCATAATTAATGTACCATGCCAAAATGAGCAAGATCATAAATATAAGCGCATGATTAGAAATAGGGCCAGATTGAGAGGCATAAAATGTGTTATTGAATGATTTGTTCGAGGTTAATTTGTTAAATTATCATGTAAAATTTTACATATCGGTTTATCTGCACATATATAATAATGTGCGGTTTAGTGATGAAAACTTATGTTTTCAATTGTCCATCACTTTTATTTTGCAATTAATTATAATTGTCTGACGAATACGAGAATAAAAATAAAATACAAAGCATTTAAAACATGTTTATAAAACAAAATTGACGCCAAAACTCAGCCCCGATATGACTGCTCTGATGGCATGGATTGTATGTTCGCATGTAATGACTTGCAATCAATTGTCACATAAACACACATATTGTTTAACTAAATATAACTTTTACTAAAAGTATTACAATAGTTATTGGTAAAAACTTATTTCATTAACTGTTCAAACGTTTGTCTTACAAAAACACTTTCAATAAAAACTTTTTAACCGCAAAATCATTAAACAATTTATGAACAAAACATAAATTTGAATCTAAAAACAGCCGTAAATTATGAGCAAAGATATGAACGGATTGTCTGACTTCGCCAACAAAGCGGCCGTAGAAGTGGTTCGGCATCGGTTCGAGTCGGAAGTGGCCGAACACCCGGACCTCTACCACGTGGTGGACGTGGAAAGGGTGCGATCGGAGGACTGGCAGGTGGAGAGGTTTGTGTTGGAGTACGAGTCCACGGATC
Organism: Medioppia subpectinata; assembly: GCA_905368565.1. NCBI lineage: Eukaryota > Metazoa > Arthropoda > Arachnida > Sarcoptiformes > Oppiidae > Medioppia > Medioppia subpectinata. The sequence goes on from CAJPIZ010000471.1 coordinate 1,297, forward strand.
AGGCGTTTGACGCGATGGCCAAATGTCTGCAGTGGAAAAAGTCGTTCGGCGTTCACGACAGGACTCACAAGAACTTTCCCAAAGAGTTGATGAAGATATTGGGCTACGAGTCCATCGGCCGCGATCTGGAGGGCCGGCCAATCATGTGGGCCGCGCAGCGACACTACCGCAAGATCGCTGGCCTAACGCCACTCATAAGCCAATTGATTGCTTACCAGTACGAGAAGGTGGACCGGGAGGCCGGCAATCAGGGCTGGATCAGTGTGAACGACAACCAGGGCGTAGGTGTTACTCACGTGGACATGGATCTGATCCGGTTCACGCTCAAAATGCTGGACTACTATCCGCGGGGTATGCGGTTGGGCCTAACGGTGGACATGCCGTCCATGATGTCGGCCGCCTGGAAGATCATGAAGAACTTTATGTCCAAGAGTTTTCGCGACAAAGTCCAGTTGGTCTCGAGGGCACAGATGCCTCAGTACGTGGCCGTAGACGCCCTGCCCGTCAGTCTGGGCGGAAATCGGGCCACTGTTTACGACGGCATCGACGATATGTTACCACTGTATCAGATGAAAGACCTGAATCTGGCCGAAAAGGATGTTGATAACTTTTATAAAGTTTATAATTTGCAGAGAGATGCCTAATAACCATGGTGGTTTTGTTTGTTATTTTAGTTTTAATTGTTTAAATGTTTTTTACATTTGGATTTTTTGCAATTACTTTTTCTGTTTCAATGATTATTTTAACTTAAAGGTAGAAAAACCAATTTTTGAAATAATAGTAATATTTTAGATGACAATTCTTACATATAGTGTTATCTTATTTTTAATTTAGAAATTATTTATTTTAATTATAATTTTAAACATAAATTAAAACAATTAAAATGTGTTTAATAAAACCATGATTAAAAACACTTGTGGCCTTCACTACATTACAAATGTTTAAAATGATTTTGTATTGCATTCCTTGTTTCAAATTATTATCAAAAATTGTTTAAGTAATAAAAATTAAAAATTAACAATTTATTAAAACTAAAAATTAAAATAATTTTGTTTTATAATTAAGATTATATTAATTATTAAAACTCAATGACAGTGCGGACTGTTTTGCCAGCTTTTAAATTATCAAAGCCTTCATTGATTTCATCCAAACGTATTCTGTGTGTAATTAAGCCATCGATAGGTAGAGAACCGCTTAAATACTTGTCAACCATTTCTTGATTAGTTTTGCGGGGCTTTTGGTTACCAAAGAGACCGCCGGTAACTGTGCGACCCATTACCAGATCCGCCACTTTTGCATTCACACCATTACCTCTCGGACCCAAACCTATTATAATTAATTGAAATATTAAATATTGCTTTAATTAATTATAAAATAAAAATTATTTTAGTATATACCGAGAACGGTTAATACACCCCAAGGCGTTAATGATTTGTAGGCCGAGTCGAGCACCTGTTGGTTACCGATGCAGTCAAACGCGTAATCAATTCCTCCCATTTTTTGCAAATAACTCTCAATCGGTTCGTCTGAATAGCAATTCAATTAAAATTAATTTTAAGTGTTAAATATTTTTCAAACACATTACAGACCGAGTGTTTTAGGAATAATGAATTCATTGCAACCAAACTCTTTGGCGACACTTTCTTTGTCGGCATTGATGTCAATACCAATGATAGTGTGAGCGCCGGACTGTTTGCAGCCCAACAGTGCTGACAACCCGACGGCACCCAAACCCCAAACCGCACATTTGGCTCCGGGATGTACTCGAGCTATATTGACAGCACTGCCATAACCCCCTCCAACGGCGCAACCAATGATACAAACAGTTTTCAGATCAGCGCTCGGATTGATCTGCAAAAATAAAAATTTTAACCACAAATCAATCACAATGTGAACAAATAAAAGCCATACCTTTGCCACATGTGTCTCCCTAATAACACTGTACTCGGAAAAAGTGCCTGTGCCCGCTATTAATTGCATTAATGAATCATAATGGTCAGTCATTAAATTATAAACAAGGTAAAAACAACAACACACCCTTTGAAAGCAGGGGTTTTCCATTGATCTTCATTCGGGTCTCTTTATTCTTGTGATACATTGCGGACACGATATCACCGCTGAGACAGAGATTAGTTTTGGGATGCGAACAGAGGTCACACTTCTCGCACTCAGGCATCCACATCGGTATCACGTGATCGCCCGGCGCCACACTCGTCACGCCCGGACCCACTGACTCGACCACACCGGCGCCCTCGTGACCCATCACTATAGGGTTGCCCTCCAAGTCTAGTATTAGGTCTGTATCCCAACCCCACACAAGGTGGCCATCGCTGGCGCACAGACCGGCCGACACCATACGCACCCGCACTTCACCCTCTTGTGGCGGATCCACTGTTATGTTCTCAATGGTTAGCGGAGTTCCCGGCGACCAAAGCACAGCCGCCCGACAATTGATTACCTGTGCATTCATTGTATGGCAAACAAACACAATATTATTGCAGTTATTATTTGTTTGTAAAAATATTTTCTTATTCAAACCTTTGCGGCCATTATTTGTGAATTGATTATACGTTTAGATTTTGTATAAACTTTTAACTGAAAATATTTTGCGTTAANCAGAGTTGTTCCCGCCGTGTGTTATGACCAGATCTACTAATGGCAACACTTTTGTCTGCGGAACTGAGTTCTCGCCCCACATATTGTCCGCCAATTCATATGTGTTTCCGAGAAATCCTTTCGAAACAATAAACTTATGTTTGGATTTCGACAGAATTGCCACAAATCTCTTCATTAGATTCACATCTATTGAACCCATAGAACCCATTGACAGATAAATTAGTTTACAATTGTTCTCTCTCTCTCTCTCTCTCTCTCTCTCAATTTTGTTCAATAAATCATTTAAAAATTAATTTAAATTAAATTAATTAAATAAATTTAACAAAATCCTTTGACATAATATGTTTAACTAGATTAAGATACATGTTATAGTTAGAAAAATATATTATATCCATCGACTGGTCATCGTTTGATCACATTTTATTTTAAGTTAATTTTTAAATAAAAATATTTTAGAATATATAGCGCTTTAATTCAATCGTTTTTTAACAATAAATGTCTGACAAAAATATCTCAAATCTATCACTTATTTTATAGTCAATTAGTAGTATATTTTTTGTTAGTGAATGCATTTAATAGTGTACTGAAAAAGCATTTATTCTGAGAGAGAGAGAGAGAGAGAGAGAGAGAGAGAGAACAATACACTAATAAATAATATTATACATTATTCTGTATATCCATATTAAACTTTACTTCAAACCCCAAAGCAAAACTTAAAAATCTTAATCTAGTTAAACATATTATGTCAAAGGATTTTGTTAAATTTATTTAATTAATTTAATTTAAATTAATTTTTAAATGATTTATTGAACAAAATTGAGAGAGAGAGAGAGAGAGAGAGAGAGAATGAGCGCAAAAGAACTGACAAGTATTTTTTCAAATTATAGCATAACTCTGGACTTAAATTTCTTCTGTAAATGTAGTGAACAAAATATAACTCCTTTTGTATCATAAATCTTATAGAAAATTGTTAGCAATAATTTATATGCTATGAGCAAAATATCAATAAAAATTAATGAATTGCCTTAATGTTCATATATTGGTATAACTGATATATCTTTGCCTTTGTATAGATTTAATAGAGGTATCTTAACGAAATTAATTTTATAATTTAAGGTAACATTCCTAGGCACCAGAAACCAAGTTTTGTAAAGATCGGATGATTGGTCTGTATACTGGAAATTTTTAAAGTGTGTCAGTCAGAATTATTCTTTAAAATTTAGCCCAAAATATTTTACCGAAAATAAACATATTTTTAGATTGAAAATATTTTTACAATAAAAATGTTTGGAGTTATTATTTGGTTATTGGGGTTCACTATTGGTTATCCGACAATAGTTTAAAGCAGTTATCACAACATTATTTATAACGGGAATCAAATGCGAACCGACCGAACACAGGCCGCCAATCGGGTCGACTATCAATAATTAAGTGGCCACAGTTCAGGCACAGGACAGAGTTGGACATTAAATATGATTTGATTATATACATAAGATATTGACCATATTGGAAGAGTAGGGATTTTCTATTATCTCTATTATCGTATGAGCATGATCAATTTACATGAGATTTCAAGCGTAGGTAATCACAAAACAGCCCCCTTCCCATAGGAATACATTATTCTGCCTGACTTCGGTTAAAAATTTCCAGTATAAAGACCAATCATCCGATCTTTATGAAACTTGATTTCTGGTGCCTAGGAATGTTACCTTAAATTATAAAATTAATTTCGTGAAGATACCTCGATTAAATCTATACGACGGCAAAGATATATCAGTTATACTAATATAATGTATATTTGGCGCGAATTATTTTTGAGTTAATCATAATTTTAAGTTTTGCTTTGGGGTTTGAAGTAAAGTTTAATATGGATATACAGAATAATGTATAATATTATTTATTAGTGTATTGTTCTCTCTCTCTCTCTCTCTCTCTCTCTCTCTCTCTCTCTCTCAACCAAATTCTGATGCAATGTCTATAACAGAATGGTAAGTGAATCCTGGATTTTGAAGTTTTGCTTTGGGGTTTGAAGTAAAGTTTAATATGGATATACAGAATAATGTATAATATTATTTATTAGTGTATTGTTCTCTCTCTCTCTCTCTCTCTCTCTCTCTCTCTCAACCAAATTCTGATGCAATGTCTATAACAGAATGGTAAGTGAATCCTGGATTTTGGGGCACTCTTTATGACCTTTGAAAGGGTAAAGTTGATGAATGTCTTGCCATTCATGTCGATGTATTGGCTAAATAGGTGTTTGCATTTTTTGCTTCTTTTACCTATACTTTCAATAATGATAATTGTTTTTGGGTTTAAAGAAATGAATATAAATACGACTGCAGTATACAGTACTGAAACCATAGAAATCTATGCTTTAATGGCTATTAAATTATATTTTAAGATGTAAATAATGAAATATTTATATATTTAAATCTAGTTCATTTATTTGGCACAAATTATACAAATTTATTAATTATAACTTTAACCATATTCAAAACAGAACATCTCCCACAGGCCACACCAATACTTCACTGTATTATCCATAGACCTGTGCGGCACCAAAATCAGTTGGACACTAATACGGCGCTTGTATTTTTACTCGCCTCACATCGAGTGCGTATACATGTCTGGGGCCCACTTCGAGCCCCAGGCCTGGTATATGACACTTTACGCCTTAATGCCAAACGTGCGGCACATGTTGGCCGACGACAAACTGTGGGCACCGGACCTGAGTTCGGACGACCAGAATCGGGCCGCGTATGACCTATTTGCCCGTTGCGAGCGACTCGATGAGCTCAAATTTTATATACATCGTCCCGATTTTGACCCTGAATGCTTCATCGAGCTCAGCCAACGCAACAATTTACTTATGGTCAATGTGTTAATGTGCACCGAGGCCTTGGATGTGCCCGACGAGGAGATTGTGAAGATGCCGGCGGCGGCCCAGGAGGCCATCATTGCCAACATTTCGCATAATAAAGGCATTAGATATTTTCGCTTCGGCTCCAAAGAGCACCCCTGGCTTAGCGCCCAATCCCTAAAGTCATTGGACATGCCCGACCTTAGGGCACTTAATTTGGACATGCTCAATTTTTGGGGCGATTGGAACGATGAACTCGATATTACCGACCATGCTGATATGGTCATAAACACCCGACCCGAGTACGAGCGTGTGCTGGCCCTCGAGCACCTGGAGTCGCTGTCCCTACGCTTTCATACGGGCACTTCGGCCCTATTGCGCATGTTCAGCGAGGCTAAATTTACCCTGATACTAACCCAGCTGAAGCTAGTCGATGCGGAACTCAATAAAGATCCGTTTGTCAGCGTTATCAAAAGTTTTATCTCGCTCAACTCGCTGTGTTTGCTAGATTGTTTGCTAGGTGATCATAGTGAAATGACCAGCATTGCACGTGCCATTGCCGAGATTCTCAATTTGACCACGCTTATGGTCGAGTTTAAAGACAGCCCTACTGAAGGACAGGTGTATCTCAATTATCGGTACCTGTACAAGATTTTGATCCATTGCGAACGGCTGGATTATATTAGCATAATTAATGTACCATGCCTAAGTGAGCAAGATTATAAATATAAGCGCATGATTAAAAATAGGGCCAGATTGAGAGGTATAAAATGTGTTATTGAATGATTTGTTTGAGGTTAATTTCAAATTAATAATTTGTTAAATTATCATGTAAAGTTACATATCATTTTATCTGTACATTTTGGTGTGCGTTTTGGTGATGAAAACTTATGTTTTCAATTGTCCATCACTTTTATTTTGCAATGAATTATAATTGTCTGACGAGAATAAAAATTAAATAAAAAGCATTTAAAACATGTTTAAAAAACAAATTGACGCCAAAACTCAGCCCCGATATGACTGCTCTGATGGCATGGATTGTATGTTTACATGTAATGTCTTGCAATCAATTGTCACATAAACACACATATTGTTTAACTAAATATAACATTTACTAAAAATATTACAATAGTTATTAGTAAAAACTTATTTTATTAACTGTTCAAACGTTTGTCTTACAAAAACACTTTCAATAAAAACTTTTTAACCGCAAACTCATTAAACAATTTATGAACAAAACGTAAATTTGAATCTAAAAACAGCCGTAAATAATGAGCAAAGATATGAACGGATTGTCTGACTTCGCCAACAAAGCGGCCGTAGAAGTGGTTCGGCATCGGTTCGGGTCGGAAGTGGCCGAACACCCGGACCTCTACCACGTGGTGGACGTGGAAAGGGTGCGATCGGAGGACTGGCAGGTGGAGAGGTTTGTGTTGGAGTACGAGTCCACGGATCAGGCGTTTGACGCGATGGCGAAGTGTTTGCAGTGGAAGAAGTCGTTCGGCGTTCACGACAGGACTTACAAGAACTTTCCCAAAGAGTTGATGAAGATATTGGGCTACGAGTCCATCGGCCGCGATCTGGAGGGCCGGCCAATCATGTGGGCCGCGCAGCGACACTACCGCAAGATCGCTGGCCTGACGCCACTCATAAGTCAATTAATTACCTACCAGTACGAGAAGGTGGACCGGGAGGCCGGCAATCAGGGCTGGATCAGTGTGAACGACAACCAGGGCGTAGGTGTCACTCACGTGGACATGGATCTGATCCGGTTTACGCTCAAAATGCTGGACTATTATCCGCGGGGTTTACGTTTGGGCCTAACGGTGGACATGCCGTCCATGATGTCGGCCGCCTGGAAGATCATGAAGAACTTTATGTCCAAGAGTTTTCGCGACAAAGTCCAGTTGGTTTCGAGGGCGCAGATGCCTCAGTACGTGGCCGTCGACGCACTGCCCGTGAGTCTGGGCGGCAATCGGGCCACTGTTTACGACGGCATCGACGATATGTTACCACTGTATCAGATGAAAGACCTGAATCTGGCCGAAAAGGATATTGATAACTTTTATAAGGTTTATAATTTGCAGAGAGATGCCTAAACAACATGATGGTTTTGTTTGTTATTTTAGTTTTAATTATTTAACTGCTCTTTACATTTTGATTTTTTGCAATTACTTTTTCTGTTTCAATGATTATTTTAACTTAAAGATAGAAAAACCAATTTTTGAATTAATAGTTATATTTTAGTTCTTACATATAGTGTTATATTTATTAATTAAATTATTATTTTTAATTAAAAATTTTATTTATTTTAATTATAATTTTAAACATACATTAAAATATTAAAGTGTGTTTAATAAACCATGATTAAAACACTTGTGGCCTTCACTACATTACAAATGTTTAAAATAATTCTGTATTACATTCCTTGGTTCAAATTATTATCAAAATTTGTTAAAGTAATGAAAATTAACAATTTATTAAAACTAAAAATTAAAATAATTTTGTTTTATAATTAAGATTTATTCAAAAAATTGATATTAATTATCAAAACTCAATGACAGTGCGGACTGTTTTGCCGGCCTTTAAATTATCAAAGCCTTCATTGATTTCATCCAAACGTATTCTGTGTGTAATTAAGCCATCGATAGGTAGAGAACCGCTTAAATACTTTTCAACCATTTTTTGATTAGTTTTGCGGGGCTTTTGGTTACCAAAGAGACCGCCGGTAACTGTGCGACCCATTACCAAATCCGCCACTTTTGCATTCACGCCATTACCTCTCGGACCCAAACCTATTATAATTAATTGAAATATTAAATATTGCTTTAATTAATTATAAAATAAAAATTATTTTAGTATATATATATTTACCGAGAACCGTTAGTACACCCCAAGGGGTCAATGATTTGTAGGCCGAGTCGAGCACCTGTTGGTTACCGATGCAGTCAAACGCGTAATCAATTCCTCCCATTTTTTGCAAATAACTCTCAATCGGTTCGTCTGAATTGCAATTGAATTAAAATAAATTTTAAGTGTTAAATATTTTTCAAACACATTACAGACCGAGTGTTTTAGGAATAATGAATTCATTGCAACCAAACTCTTTGGCGACACTTTCTTTGTCGGCATTGATGTCAATACCAATGATAATGTGAGCGCCGGACTGTTTGCAGCCCAACATTGCTGACAACCCGACGGCACCCAAACCCCAAACCGCACATTTGGCTCCGGGATGTACTCGAGCTATATTGACAGAACTGCCATAACCCCCTCCAACGGCGCAACCAATGATACAAACAGTTTTCAGATCAGCGCTCGGATTGATCTGCAAAAATAAAAATTTTAACCACATTTCAATCACAATGTGGACAAATAAAAGCCATACCTTTGCCACTTGTGTCTCCCTAATAACACTGTACTCGGAAAAAGTGCCTGTGCCCGCTATTAATTGCATTAATAAATCATAATGGTCAGTCATTAAATTATAAACAAGGTAAAAACAACAACACACCCTTTGAAAGCAGGGGTTTTCCATTGATCTTCATTCGGGTCTCTTTATTCTTGTGATACATTGCGGACACGATATCACCGCTGAGACAGAGATTAGTTTTGGGATGCGAACAGAGGTCACACTTCTCGCACTCAGGCATCCACATCGGTATCACGTGATCGCCCGGCGCCACACTCGTCACGCCCGGACCCACTGACTCGACCACACCGGCGCCCTCGTGACCCATCACTATAGGGTTGCCCTCCAAGTCTAGTATTAGGTCTGTATCCCAACCCCACACAAGGTGGCCATCGCTGGCGCACAGACCGGCCGACACCATACGCACCCGCACTTCACCCTCTTGTGGCGGATCCACTGTTATGTTCTCAATGGTTAGCGGAGTTCCCGGCGACCAAAGCACAGCCGCCCGACAATTGATTACCTGTGCATTCATTGTATGGCAAACAAACACAATATTATTGCAGTTATTATTTGTTTGTAAAAATATTTTCTTATTCAAACCTTTGCGGCCATTATTTGTGAATTGATTACAAGTTTAGATTTTGTATAAACTTTTAACTGAAAATATTTTGCGTTAATGTGAGCAATATTTTGTGAAATATCGGTATATAAATCGCTTATATTTATAGCCAGGACATTGATAATATTTAGTTAATGTTATATATCTATAAAATAGTTGCGATAAATCAGCTGCATTATTGTTTTTTTTACAAAATGTATTGTATATTATAGACAAAACTGCACTAAAGTTGCACTAAAATCCTGCCATACTTATATTTTATCATTTAAAATTCAATGTTTGTAATCATCAATGGCAATGAGATTATGTAAAACTGTGACACAATTGTATAGTAAGGTAAACAAAACTTTGAGTTGAACTTGATAGAAATACTTATTAAATTACAGCACATCAACATTATATAACATAGATTTAACAACAGTTGCAATACTAAACTGAAGTCTAAATTAAATTAAAATAATTTCACAATTGATTTTTCAAAACTTTAAATATTTCATAAATCTGTATACTATTATATAAGTAAAATACCATGTCTTTACCATATTTAACATCTATTACTTGTGCCCTTACATGTATTATCTATACGTTTTTGCACTAGTTTATTTCAAAAGTTAGGTTGAACTAATATAGTTATATAGAATGTTATATAATATGTTATATAAAACACAGTACCGTAGTTTTTGCGGTTAACCAATTGATTTGTGTTAACTAATCATCAATTCTAATTAGCAAATATAGTAGTGATAAAATTTATTTAATGAAAAATAAAATTCAATATCTTTAAGTTAATACCCTTTATGTTCAAGAGTTTTGGCGACAAAGTGCTACTCGTCTCGAGGGCGCAGATGTCTCAGTACGTGGCCGTAGACGCACTGCCCGTCGGTCTGGGCGGCAATCGGGCCACTGTTTACGACGGCATCGATGATATGTTACCACTGTATCAGATGAAAGACCTGAATCTGGCCGAAAAGGATGTTGATAACTTTTATAAAATTTATAATTTGCAGCGAGATGCTTAATAACATGATGGTTTTGTTTGTAATTTTAGTTTTAATTATTTAAATGTTTATTGCATTCAGTTTTTTTGCAAATTATGTTTTTCTGTTTTTAATGATTATTTTAACTTAATACCTATTTTTGAATTAATAGTTATATTCAGTGGATTCCAAAGTGGCAGAATAGTGGAAATCTTATAAAAATTGTGCACATTATTCATATACTATTCACATTTATTGTGAGTAATATATAGAATAATACCAAGGTCAAACAGTAACCACGTTCAAGTAATAAAAGCCCCCTCTCTATTTTGGAATGGTCTGGTTATATTTTAGTGAACAATTCCTTATAGTGTTATCTTATTTTAAATTAAAAATTTATTTATTTTAATTATAATTTTAAAGATACATTAAAATTATTAAAGTGTGTTTAATAAAACCATGATAAAAACACTTGTGGCCTTTACTACATTACAAATTTTTAAAATAATTCTGTATTGCATTCCTTGCTTCAAATTATTATCAAAATTCGTTTAAATTATAAACCATTAAAATATAAACAATTTATTAAGACTACAAATTAACATAATTTTTATTTCATAATTAAGATTATATTTGTTTAAAAAATTGATATTAAATTTAATTATCAATACTCAATGACAGTGCGGACTGTTTTGCCGGCCTTTAAACTATCAAAGCCTTCATTGATTTCATCCAAACGTATTCTGTGTGTAATTAAGTTATCGATAGGTAGAGAACCGCTTAAATACTTTTCAACCATTTCTTGATTAGTTTTGCGGGGCTTTTGGTTACCAAAGAGCCCGCCAGTAACTGTGCGGCCCATTACCAGATCCGCCACTTTTGCATTCACACCATTACCTCTCGGACCCAAACCTATTATAATTATTTGTAATATTGAAAGTAAATTACTTTAATTAATTATAAAATAAAAGTTATTATAGTAAATTTATTTACCAATAGCCGTTAACACACCCCAAGGGGACAATGATTTGTAAGCCGAGTCGAGCACCTGTTGGTTACCGATGCAGTCAAACGCGTAATCAATTCCTCCCATTTTCTGCAAATAACTCTCAATCGGTTCGTCTGAATTGTAAATCAATTAAAATTAATTTTAAGTGTTAAATATTTTTCAAATCCATTACAAACCGAGTGTTTTAGGATTAATGAATTGATTGCAACCAAACTCTTTGGCGACACTCTCTTTGTCGGCATTGATGTCAACACCAATGATAGTGTGAGCGCCGGCCTCTCTGCAGCCCAACAGAGCCGACAACCCGATGGCACCCAAACCCCAAACCGCGCATTTGGCTCCGGGATGTACTCGAGCTATATTGACAGCACTGCCATAACCCGTCCCAACGGCGCAACCAATGATACAAACAGTTTTCAGATCAGCGCTCGGATTGATCTGCAAAATAAAAATCACACATTTTAATCACAAATCAATTACAACGTGGACAAATAAACGCCATACCTTTGCCACTTGTGTCTCCCTAAGAACATTGTACTCGGAGAAAGTGCCGGTGCCCGCTATTAAGTTAATTGCATTAATAAATTATAATGATTAGTCATTAAATTATTAACCAGGCAAAAATAATAACATACTCATTGAAAGCAACGGTTTGCCATTGATCTTCATTCGGGTCTCTTTGTTCTTCTGATACATTGAGGACACGATATCACCGCTGAGACAGAGATTAGTTTTGGGATGCGAACAGAGGTCACACTTCCCGCACTCAGGCATCCACATCGGTATCACGTGATCGCCCGGCGCCACACTCGTCACGCCCGGACCCACTGACTCGACCACACCGGCGCCCTCGTGACCCATCACTAAGGGGTTACCCTCCAAGTCCAGTATTATGTCTGTATCCCAACCCCACACAAAGTGGCCATCGGAGGCGCACAGACCGGCCGACACCATTCGCACCCGCACTTCACCCTCTTGTGGCGGATCCACTGTTATGTTCTCAATGGTTAGCGGAGTTCCCGGCGACCAGAGCACAGCCGCCCGACAATTGATTACCTGTGCATTCATTGTATGGCAAATAAAAACAATTTTTAATTTTTGTAAAAATATTTTATTTAAACCTTTTCAGCCATTATTTGTGATTTGACTATAAGTTTAGGTTTTGAATAAACTTTTAACTGAAAATATTTTGTGTTATTTTAATGTGAGAAATATTTTGTGAAATATTGATATAGAAATCTCATACATACAGTATATATCTTATCATTTTGATTAAAATGCAATGTTTGTATTAATTAATGGCAATAAGATTGTGTAAAACAGTGACACAATTGTGTAGTAAAGTAAACCAAACTTTGAGTTGAACTTGATAGAAGGACTTATTAAAATTCATATTAAATTACAATACATTGACATTATTTAACATAAATTTAATAACAATTGCAATACTGAACTGAAGTCTAAATTAACTTCATTATTGAAATTATACTTAATTTCACAATTAATTTCTCAATACTTTGAATATTTCATAAATCTGTATACAATATTTAACATTTATTACTTGTGCCCTTTGTATTATCTATACTTATATTATTATAGCATAAATATTTAATACAAAGGGCATAAGCAATGATAGCTAAATACTGTACTATTATGTTAAATGAGTTTTTTGCCCTAGTTCATTTTAAAGTTTAAGTTCAGTAATATAACACACAGTAGATTAGTTTTTGCGGTTAACCAATGGATTCGTGTTAAATAAACATCGATTTGAATTATCAAATATAGTAGTGATAAATAAAAATCAATATCTTTATGTTAATACCCTTTTGAGAGATAATGTCTTAAAGTACCGACAAAAATTGTCTAATGATAACAATGCGAGTAAATTATAATTAATTTTTTTCACTTATATATTTTTAAAACTTTTAGTTTAATTTACATTTATCGTATTTTTATATTAATCTATAAGTTTACTTTCATATCTACACAAAACTAGTTAAATTTGACAAATTTCAAACTCATGCAACTAGGAATTTTTGTAATCAAACAAAAATGAATTATTTTGAACTAGCTGCATTTAAAATCTTATTTTAAAGTAACCATGATAAATACGTTTACATCCTATTTTATTTTATCATTTATTATAACACATTAAATGGAAAATATTATTATATGAACATATAATCAGTGAATTAGTGTTCAAAACTCAATGACAGTCCGTATTGTCTTTCCGGCCTTTAAATCGTCGAAACCTTTATTAATGTCATCCAAAGGTATTGTATTACTAATTAAGCCATCGATGGGAAGCGTGCCGTTCATATACTTGTCGACCAACTCTTGGTTGGCTTTACGCGGCTTATAATTGCCGAAAAAGCCGCCCAAAACGTACCGACCCTTCACTAGTTCCGCCACTTTTACATTCAATCCATTGCCCTTTGGACCCAATCCTGTAATCAAGGTTTTAAAATCAAATGTTAAATACTCTTCACATATAGAAATTATTTTTATTTTAATTTTGATATATTTATAAGCAATTTGGTTACCGATAATAGTGAGTGAACCCCAAGGGGTGAGTGATTTGTAGGCCGAGTCGAGCACCTGTTGATTACCAATGCAGTCAAACGCGTAATCAATTCCTCCCATTTTCTGCAAATAACTCTCAATCGGTTCGTCTGAATAACAATTCAATTAAAATTAGTTTTAAATATTAAATACTTTTCAAACCCATTACAGACCGAGTGTTTTAGGATTAATAAATTGATTGCAACCAAACTCTTTGGCGACACTCTCTTTGTCGGCATTGATGTCAACACCAATGATAGTGTGAGCGCCGGACTGTTTACAGCCCAACAGAGCCGACAACCCGATGGCACCCAAACCCCAAACCGCACATTTGGCTCCGGGATGTACTCGAGCTATATTGACAGCACTGCCATAACCCGTCCCAACGGCGCAACCAATGACACCAACTTTCAACAAATCAGCGCTTGGGTTGAGCTTAAAAATAAATGCACGAAAAAATTAATTAATATAATTGTAAATTTACAATAATTTAAAATTAAAATTACTTTCGCTAACTGTATCTCACGGACGACCACATACTCGGAGAAAGTGCTGACACCGGCTGTTGGGAAGTGGTGTCCAATTATAAGTTAAAATACATCAAAATTCTTAACGACACGCAAAACAAGACATGATTTTTATATAAATACCGTATGAGAGGAGAGGTTTGCCATTGATTTTCATTCGGGTCTCTCTGTTGTCGTGATATAAAACCGTGTATTTATTGGCCGCCAGACAGAAGTTGGTCTGCGGGCTGACACAGAGGGCGCATCGGCCGCACTCAGGCATCCATAGGAGCATCACTTTGTCGCCGACCTCAACACTGGTCACGCCATCGCCCACCGACTCGACAACACCGGCCCCCTCGTGACCCATCGCCACCGGATTGCCTTCAAACTCGTAGCTCAGGTCCGTTTCGTGACCCCATATGAAGTGGCCATCGCTGGCACAGACACCGGCCGACACCATACGTACGCGCACTTCACCCACTTTTGGCGGATCCACTGTTATGTTCTCCACCTTCAGTGGCGTTCCCTCCGACCACATCACTGCCGCCCGGCATGAGATCACCTGTCGATGCCATTCAATGATTACAGTTTAATATTAAATTTATTTTATGTTTAAATTGAAACTCATTTCGTATACCTTTGATGACATGTTTTATGAGTTTTTTTTTCTAAACCTGTTATGAAAGTACTCTACCAATCAATGCAATTCAAAAGCATATTTTAATGTATGTCTAATCGCTATTTAGTTATATGTAAACAATATTTGAGTTAATAATTTTCGTTTAGTTTTATTAAACAGAAATATTGATAAAGTTTACAATCAGATACAGAACTGTATAATCAATGTCTTTATTTTAAACACATTTTAAATACATGGCGACAAATGTAGTTTAAGACTATTAGTCTTTTTGTAGAATATTAAAGAATAACATTATTATGAATTTTAATAATATGTAAAGTAAAATAAACAATTAACTTATTGTCCGTTTTAAACGACAAAAATATTTTTTAAAATCATATTTTAGTTGTTTTATAAACTCATAAATATTATAATTGATTTATTTTCCTTTTAAAAGTCAATGACAGTGCGGACTGTTTTGCCGGCTTTCAAACCATCAAAGCCTTCATTGATTTCATCCAAACGTATTCTTTGTGTAATTAAGCCATCGATAGGTAGAGAACCGCTTAAATACTTGTCAACCATTTCTTGATTCGCTTTTCGGGGCTTATAATTGCCGAAAAGTCCGCCGTTTACTGAACGGCCCATTAGAAAGTCACCCACTTTTGTGTCCACTTTATTACCCTTCGGACCCAAACCTTTGTCAACAAATTTGATTTTAATTTACAATTACTTTTGATGATTACAACAATATTGAGTACCAATAATAGTGAGTGAACCCCAATAGCTCAATGATTTGTAGGCCGAGTCGAGCACCTGTTGGTTACCGATGCAATCAAACGCGTAATCAATTCCTCCCATTTTCTGCAAATAACTTTCAATCGGTTCGTCTGAATAGCAATTCAATTAAAATTAGTTTTAATTATTAAATATTTTTCAAACCCATTACAGACCGAGTGTTTTAGGATTAATGAATTGATTGCAACCAAACTCTTTGGCGACACTCTCTTTGTCGGGATTGATGTCAATACCAATGATAGTGTGAGCGCCGGACTGTTTACAACCCAACAGAGCCGACAACCCGATGGCACCCAAACCCCAAACCGCACATTTGGCTCCGGGATGTACTCGAGCTATATTGATAGCACTGCCATAACCCGTCCCAACAGCGCAACCAATAACACAAACAGTCTTCAGATCAGCGCTCGGATTGATCTGCAATTATAATAAAGAGATTTTAACCACAAATCAATTAATATAAATACAAATAAAACCCATACCTTTGCTAACTGTGTTTCCCGGATCACAGTGTACTCGGAAAAAGTGCCTGTGCCCGCTATTAAACATGATAAATAATGAATATACACATCATGGTTAATAATTACGCAAACAATACTAAACTTACCAAATAATAGCAAATCATTGCCATTGAGTTTAGTACGAGTTTCTCTATTTTGGTGATACATTGTTTCAAACGGATTAACGCTAAGACAAAAGTTGGTCTTCGGATGAGCGCAGAGGTCACACTTCTCGCAGTTAGGCATCCATAGGGGTATGACGTGATCGCCGGCCTTAACACTGGTCACGCCTTCGCCCACCGACTCGACCACTCCGGCCCCCTCGTGACCCAATACGGTTGGTTTGCCCTCAAAGTTGGTGTCGGCGTCCGTCTGTTGGCCCCATATATAGTGTGCATCGGAGGCGCACAGACCGGCCGACACCATACGGACCCGCACTTCGCCCCCTTTCGGCGGATCCACTGTTATGTTCTCAATGGTCAGCGGTTTCCCCGCCTCCCAGAAGACGGCCGCTCGACAGTTGATCACCTGATTTGCCATTGAAATGAATAATTGTGTTATTTTTTATACAATTTATAAATTTATTAAACCTCTGATGCCATTAATGCTGTATTTTTGGTATTAAAATTTTAATCAATATTAAAAGAAATGTTTGTAAATTATTTGATTAATATATAAAGTATTTATCAGTGAATCCTTGAATTCTGATTGATAGCAAACTTAAAGTTTGATTGTTATATGAAATCAAGTAAACCATTTAAACGCCAAACTTATGGTTAGTGCAATATCAAATAATTATCTAGATATTGATATAATCAATTTGTTCAACATATACAGTATAGAACTTATATAACAAGTTATATTTTTGGCACTTTATTTGTGATTCATATAATATTTAATATATACATGCGATCATTACATAACGGAAATTGATTTATAAATAAACAACTAATTTAGTTAAGTTAATAAACAGCTCGAGCTGTCAATCAATGTTTTGCCTCTCAATATCTAATTCATACGGATATAAACTTTACATATGTATGTTTTCAGTAAAAGTTTTAGTTTTGAAACAAATTTCATTAAAAACATATTAAATACAAAGAGAATGAGAAATTTTTGAAACAAATTTAAAATTAATGAAACATTTTTTTTAACAATTAATGGATACCTCAATAAAACATATCAAATGTCTTAAGAAAATCATAAGTTATGCATAAATAATTAAATTAAATACAAATTCAGACATAATTTATCGCAAAAATTGTTTTATTAAAAATTCATTTATCATAAAAACTATTCTTTTGACAAATCTTGAGATGACATGATTTTGATCACACGATTAAATACAACATCCATTACAATAAGTGTCCGGCGATTAGATGTCAAGTTTGTCTCGAAGTCTATTTAAAGGCCAAACCAATGGCAGCCGTGGAGTACCCGTCAAGTGATGTCTTATATAATTGTCAGACAATTATTCATTTGGTGTGAAATCGTTTGATATGTGACGTAAGATTGCCTAACTGTGCGTAACTATGTGTACATCCGGGCCAATGACACGCATAGGGCTTAACGTTGTTATGAATATTCATGTGGTATTTAAAATTGTCGACGCGAGCGAACCGTTTGCCACACTCTGGCCATAAACACGGGAACCTCTTCTCACACGTGTGTTGCAGTTTGTGGTTATGTATATTAATGCCCGTCCACTCACATCCCGGCCAATCGCACCGATGTATGCGTACAGGTCTGGGCGCCCGGCCGTGGACTGAGACCTGATGTTTACGGCGTTGAGATAACGAGAAAAACATGTCAACACATCCTTTGGTGGAACACTTATATGTCGGTCCACTTTGATGTCTGCGCCGGTGATCGTATAGACCACTAAAACTCGTGAATGTCTTCTCGCAACCAATGAAATCGCACACAAATTTTCTGTTTGTGTTGTGTGTCTGCGTGTGAGTACGTAAACAGGCTTTAGTACTCGTTTCATACAAACATCCATTAAAATCACATTTAAATGGTTTATCACTAGAATGTGTGGCCATATGAGCCGTGAGCCGAAACGGGAGATTAAACTGCTTATTACATCCATTGTATTCACATTTAAACACTCGGTTTGAGTGGTTTCTATATAAATGTATTCGAAATCTTTCATCGGTTCCAAAAGTCTTCTGACAATCAGTTTTTGGACATTTGTATGAATTTGTGGTCAAATCAAACATTTTCTGCCTTTCATTGAAATCTGGTGTCAGAAGAGTTGGACCACTTTTCCCCGATTTATGTTTGATTTCATGTACTTTGAGGTCATGTCTCAGTGCATACTGTTTATCACATCCATTGTATTCACATTTAAACCACCGGTTTGTGTGATATCTATATAAATGTTTTTGAAATTTTTCGTCCGTTGAGAAAGTCTTGTGACAATCAGTTTCCCGACATTTGTATGAATTTGTGGTCAAATCAAACATTTTCTGTCTTTCGTTGAATTTTGAGATCAAAAAAGAAGGCCTCGATGTTGAACCACTTTTTGCCGATTTGTGTCTTTTGTTTGCTTTATATGTCTTCGTTTCGACATAACTATCGTCTGATTCTTCGCCCAATTCTTCGACATAACTTTCGTCCGACTCTTCACTCATGTCTTCGTTGTTGTCATTCATTTGTTTGGCATTTGTTTTAGTGTTAGTCTTGACTGAAGTCTTCTTAAAGTCTTGTTTAATAACTTCAACCACTGGTTTACAAATCACTCGCTTTTTAATGGGCTTTGGTTTTAATGGTCTTCTTTTGTGGACAACTCTTTCATCCATTGATTGTCTTTTTGTGGATTCACTCGACTCTCGATGACTGTCTTCGGCGATGAGTTTTTCAGCAATAGTTTCATTGTCTTCGCATTTAATCATCAATTGATCCAAAGGTTGAGACAATACCTCGAAGTTGTGTTTGTCTTCTGAATCAATAAGTGTTTCATATTTTGAGTGAATTTTAATTAAATGTATTTTCAATTGATTTAAACATTTGTTTGCAAACAATAACTCATTTAAAAGTCGTTTGTTTTCAACCATTAATTCACACAAAATATCATTAATACTAATATTGAGTGACTTTTCACTAATTATTGAATCCATTATTGAATCCATTATTGAGTTATAAATAAAGCATTGATTTGAAGTTAAATAACTTTATGTTCCGAAAGCGGAGAACCTCCTGAAAGTTTGGGGGCATACCATATACTACCAAAGGAGTATTTTGGAAGATTTTTATTTCACCTTTTTAGCACCTTTTGGGACGTTAGCACCTTTAGTAACTTTTATTATAACCATTTTATACTAAAAACACGGTTTAAATAAAATAATTATTGAGATTCTACTATAGATTTTTATTTCACCTTTTTAGCACCTTTTGGGACGTTAGCACCTTTAGTAACTTTTAAGTAACTTTTCGCCTATTTTGCTAATTTTATACCCCATAAATTGATAAATCACAAAATAATCAACAAGTCAAAAATGAAAACAGGTTTAATGTAATATTAAAATTTTTTAGTCATAGTTTTTAGTCATAATCGGCATTTCATTAAACTTTGTTCGACTAATAAACAGTTGTTAAGCGACAGACAAATGAGTTTCGAAACGGAAAACCTCAAAAAATACTTTGTGATACAATTTAATTCAAAATTGAATGTTATTGACCTTTGAATGTATCACTTTGATGCGAAATAAATAACTTTTTCATAACTTTTTAACACCTTTTTAGCACCTTTTTGGCCATTTTTAAGCCATTTAAGGCCATTTTAACTTTTATAGTGACTTTAAGACTGGTTTTTGTCACCTAAAAGTCAATGCTTTATTTATAAATATTGCCATTAATTATATAGCGATTTGTTCATTGAATTGACTTTTTATTATTTATATCGCATTATATTTTTAGCATTTATTATTCTTTGACCATAAATTCATATAAGACTAGAATTTTGCATTCAATTCATGCGACACTCAATGTATAAAAGCATACTTTTTCATACAAACAGTAACTCAAACACTATTTTCACAAAATTAGTTGAAAATTCATTGAATTGTATTTTCATCGAAACATTTCTATCAAAACAAAACCTCAAAGACTTTGTGTCCGAAAAATGATATCCGAAAAGAGACTCAAGAAAGCAATCCAGAAGAATGGCGTCCATAAGGTTTGCCAGTAATATATAACTTATGTATAATTAATATACATTTGACGATCACTTCAGTTGGTGTACGACATGTTTGCAAAGGACTGGACACCTGAACCAGTGCTTCGGCCGTTAGATCCGGTCGATATGCTCTCTAAGTTGGGTATGAAAATGGATGATATGGTTTGGCTGTTCAACAACGTCCAGATGGGAGTCAATCCGATTGAAAACTTTAAAATTTTGTTGACTTATATGCGCTGGCGATTAGCTCTTCAGGGAATTAACAGAAAGTTTACTTTGAATTCATTTAAATTGTTTTAAATATGATTTTGATTTGAGTAAAATGTTTGTTAATTCATTAAAATGTGTCGACAATTATTTCAGATAAAATTAACTCTATTTTAAAACCTTAATTAAAATCTTATTTAAAAGTAATGAATAATTAATGAATTTTCAATAAATTATTTTATTAAACTATTTGTTTTTAGTATAAAAATGATTATAAAAATAATCAACAAATGAATATTAACTGTAATGTATGGCTATTAACAAAGTAAACACATGTATAAATTAACGTATGATAATAAATAAATATCCTAATGATTTAATGAGAGGAGATATAAATTATATCGTATAATCAAATGGATTGTCTGATCTGAAGGTGATTATGAATTGTGGCCAAAATGGTTGGCGTGTTATTCGTGTTACGCGTGGATCTCCTGGAAGTGATCGACCTCTCAGTTGTCAGCAATTGTCTCAATGATAAGCGAAACTTTGAATTCATGGTAAATATGATAATGGGATTATAGGAGGAGTGGCTCATTGCCAGCCAATGGCTTGATATCCATATAAACATAATATACTTGTATTTCCATATATCGGGCATTTGGTCGCCGATTAAATTAATCGTGTTCAATGGCAGCCAACAGACAGCGTACGTTAGCACACAGATCATCATCATTTTGATCATCTAGGGTTATTTTTAGGATTTTTTAGGATATGTATAAATAATCGGGGTTAATATATTGCATATTTGTTTTTGCCTAAAAACAATACAATTTTTATATACAAAAGTTTTTCAAATGTAAAGAATTTGGGCTAAAAATTGTATTCAACCGATCATTAAAAGCTGTTTCTATATTTATACCATTTATTTCTCATAACAATACTATTATAAGTCAATAAATAAACACATTTAACGTCTCAATCATTTATAATATAAACTATTTGATAGCGAATGGCTGTAAGGAATTGTGTATAACTTTTTTTAATAGATTATATTAAACAAAACAAATAATATTTATTTAACTTATACTGAACTGAACTGTATGTTAAGGTTTGGAGAGAGAGAGAGAGAGAGAGAGAGAGAGAGAGAGAGGCTTTAATCACAAGAAATAATATAAATAAATTAAATTCTGTGCAGAATATCCTATTTTTCACACATGAAACAAAACCTAAAATTAAATCCTATAATTAAATTACTTCATTATATGCCAGAGATATAGTGTACAACACATATAGTAACTATAATATCGTATTACATCTTAACTGAAACTTAATTACCACAAGAAATAGTAAACATAATTAGGCTTAATGTGGCGGAAATGGGTCTCTCGACTAGAGTGGCAGTGCTATACATTTAACTATATTTATGTTACATAGAGTATACACATTATGTGAAGTACTGTGCGGTTAATTACCTTCCTCTTGGAGGCCCTGATGCGGGCATCCCTGGCGTCCTCGGCCTCTCCGGGCGTCCGTTTGGCGAACACAACGACAGCTATTCTCATATACGTGTAGATGAGTACAGACAACGGGAACGCGTATTGCAATAGCATTAGAGCCACGGAATAATAGTATCGCTTATCGATGTCGTCCCAGTCCTCGTTGCACGTGAAGTGTGTGCTATTCAACTGGCGCTTCAATTTGGAGAGTATGGCTGTGGGCAGTGGTGTGACCAGCGAGACGAACCAAATCACCGTGATGATCAGCCTGGTGTTCATCTCGGTCATACGCGCCCTCAATGGGTGCAGTATCGCCCGGTATCTGTGCGGGTGTGACAGTGTGTGAGTGAGTGCGAGTGTGTGTTGTTGTGATTTATTATGGCATGGTGATGGTAATTTATTATTCAGGAAAAAATGGTGTGTGTAAAAAACATCCCCGTATAATAGAGTATATTATAGTGATTAACTGTGTTTTCTCTCGTAACAAATGTGGGTAAAATTGGGTCAAAAACTGATACTTATTAGTCTCGGTTGACATAAAACTACAGACAATAACTCAGTTATAACTGTTTTTGACTAAAAATATTTTTTGGTTTGCGTTTAAATATACTTTTAATTAGTTT
>CAJPIZ010000472.1:0-24270 GCA_905368565.1 Medioppia subpectinata
GTGCCGACAGAGCCATACAACAGTTTGGACGCACCCATCGGTCCAATCAGACGAGTGCACCCGAGTATGTGTTCCTCATCTCAGAGTTGGCCGGAGAGAAGAGATTCGCGTCCATTGTTGCCAAACGTCTCGAGAGTTTGGGTGCTTTGACTCACGGCGATAGACGCGCCGCTGAGACCAGAGACTTAAGTCAATACAACATCGATAACAAATACGGTCGACAGGCTCTCGAAATAATCATGAAATCTATCGCTCGAATCGACGAGCCTTTAGTGAGTCCTCCGGAAGGTTATAGCGGAGACTTCTTTGATGACTGTCGTCAAGGCTTAGCCGGCGTCGGACTCATTCATTTGGATAGTAAGGGATTGCCGACACTTGATAAAGGTATAGAGCAATAGACGCTCAATTGTGATCCAGTATTAATGAAGTGTTTATTATTTAGATTATTCACAAATGACAAAATTTCTCAATCGATTGTTGGGTCTTAACGTTGAACTGCAAAACGCATTGTTTAAGTATTTTAGTGATACGATGGAAGCTGTGATAAAAGATGCTAAACGTTCCGGTCGTTACGATTCCGGCATTATTGGTATGTATTGTATTTGAATGAACACAAAGTTAGGACTTGTTGTTTATGAATTTATTTTGTAGACTTGAGCTCTGATGTGGGAAATGTTCAACGAGTGAATGACACCGACTACTACTTGAAATCCTCTTCGGGTGCCATTAAGATACAGTTGCATAATGTGTCGATCGATAGGGGAATGTCTTGGGACCAGGCGTTGACTTCTTATAAAAATTCATGTTTAGAATACGCGAACGATAAGCAAGACTTTGGTTTCTATATATCATCGGCTGTAAGTTTTTCTCTTGTTTTAATTAAATGCGTTAAAACTTGTAATAATAGCTTATTATTAACAAATGATTAGAATAAAAATGAGGTGTTTTTGGCGATTCCCGACTCCAGAGATCGAAATCAGTTTAAAAAGATATTCCGAATCTATAAACCAAACTCCGGTTTATTACCCAAATGTGAGACACTTTCCGCTTTGAAAGAGAAGGGAAAGAAAGCAAAGGCCGAAGATATCGAGACTGTTTGGAAAGAGAGGTACGATATCTCTATCGATAAGTGCAGTCATTTCCAACTGCACCGTAAGTGCAAACGAAGCAACTGCGAGGTCGGGGAAGCCTTCGCACTTATAACATAAGATTCGCCTCGGCAGGAATGGCATACCGGACTTGAGCTCTCTCGGTAATGAATAGAAGTCAGTGTATTTGATGTCTAGCAAGCGGAGGCGTGACTGCTGCCGGTCAAATTCATTGGTATATAACACTAGTTATGGTTTGTTTTGATTGCTTTACTAATTGTCATGTTATATCGTTTCAGGACCAATGGTTCCGCCAGCATATGTCGATTTAGTCAAACAAACTTTACAACAGTTGCAGAGCACTGGCATTCAGTTTCAGTCGGCGCTCAGACCATAACCAAAACCATAGCATTAACTAATAGATTAAGAGTTAATTATAATTATTTTTGTTTGTTTTTAGTCTTATTTTGTAATTCAATTATATTATTGAAAGACTCGAGAAAATTGTGTCTAATATTTATTAAATATGATTTAGAGTATAATTCTGTGATATAATGACCGATATGTACACAAAACCATCGGATCATTAAGTTTAGTGTTTAAAGTGTATAAAAATGACAATTTTCTAACAAATTATTTGAATAAATGTAATTTTAAATCTAAATTAATTCAAATAAAGACTATATTACTATATTAAAGTTAATATATTTGAATTGTACGCTCTTTTGCTATGAAATAATTGCAAATTTAGTCCCATTTATGAGTGTTTAATGCATTAGTAATGCATTGCTTTGAATGCATTGAAAAGTATGAAAACAATGTGTTGTGAAAATAGCATTGATTTGAAAAAGTAAATAATTTTCGCTTTTGTTGTCTATTGTTTTGATTTGAATTAAATGTAATTATAATTAATTGAATCATTTGTAATCATTTCCAACCATTTGTTTCGCCCCAACCTATCGATGGGTTTAGCTTTTGTTGGCTATAGTTATGGCTGACAATGGATTGAATGGTTAAACAGTTGATAGTTGTGGTGATCTTTGCACTCGTCGTCAAAGTCTTCAAATTACAGTTATATTGGTTTTTGTAATTTAATACTCATTTCAATGTTTGTTATAACTTATAATTTATAACACAATTAAAAGTAAGTATTGAATCAATACTATTGATGAAAACATGAGTCAAACAAACGAAGAAGTGATTGAATCCAAAAGTGATGTTAATGTGATTCTTATGGAACCAATTGGTGATAATTTTCTTAACGATGGTCTCAATAACGAGAGCCAAACTATTATCGAGAAGACTATGTCTTCTGATGTAAAGCTTGAGGACAACGAAGACATCAGTAGTGATGAAGAGATGCCTCCGGAAGACGACGAGGAGGAAGACGATGACGACGACGAAGAGGACGACATCCGAGACTCTTCAATGGACTCGGACTCAGATATACCGGTCGACGACATCGACAATATGCTCGAAGAGGGACTCGACTCATACCAGCGCTCTGTCGCCAACAGCGGATCCACTGAAGGCGTGTCGCGGAAGAGGAGATTGAATGAAATGAAACTCAAGATAAACGCTCCGCACGAAGAGAGGAAGAAGATTGTCTTAAAGAGTAATATTTACACACATTTGTGAAGCAGGCCGTCGTCAGTGCGGAGGCGAACGATCTGTAGTTTATGTGACTGAAGATAAGTAATGGCTCTCTCGAGTTCAGGCCATACGGTAAGGACGGCTCCGCTTAGAATACAATATTCACGCTTCCGAAGGCCGACCTCGCAGTTGCTTCGTTTGCACTTACGGTGCAGTTGGAAATGACTGCACTTATCGATAGAGATATCGTACCTCTCTTTCCAAACAATCTCGATATCCTCGGCCTTTGCTTTCTTTCCCTTCTCTTTCAAAGCGGAAAGTGTCTCACATTTGGGTAATAAACCGGAGTTTGGTTTATAAATTCGGAATATCTTTTTAAACTGATTTCGATCTCTGGAGTCAGGAATCGCCAAAAACACCTCATTTTTATTCTAATCATTTGTTAATAATAAGCAATTATTACAACTTTTAACGCATTTAATTAAAACAAGAGAAAAACTTACAGCCGATGATATATAGAAACCAAAGTCTTGTTTATCGTTCGCGTATTCTAAACATGAATTTTTATAAGAAGTCAACGCCTGGTCCCAAGACATTCCCCTATCGATCGACACATTATGCAACTGTATCTTAATGGCACCCGAAGATGATTTCAAGTAGTAGTCGGTGTCGTTCACTCGTTGAACATTTCCCACATCAGAGCTCAAGTCTACAAAATAAATTCATAAACAACAAGTCCTAACTTTGTGTTCATTCAAATACAATACATACCAATAATGCCGGAATCGTAACGACCGGAACGTTTAGCATCTTTTATCACAGCTTCCATCGTATCACTAAAATACTTAAACAACGCGTTTTGGAGTTCAACGTTAAGACCCAACAATCGATTGAGAAATTTTGTCATTTGTGAATAATCTAAATAATAAACACTTCATTAATACTGTACCACAATTGAGCGTCTATTGCTCTATACCTTTATCAAGTGTCGGCAATCCCTTACTATCCAAATGAATGAGTCCGACGCCGGCTAAGCCTTGACGACAGTCATCAAAAAAGTCTCCGCTATAGCCTTCCGGAGGACTCACTAAAGGCTCGTCGATTCGAGCGATAGATTTCATGATTATTTCGAGAGCCTGTCGTCCGTATTTGTTATCGATGTTGTATTGACTTAAGTCTCTGGTCTCAGCGGCGCGTCTATCGCCGTGAGTCAAAGCACCCAAACTCTCGAGCGCAAACCGTTGTTACCTGCGCTTAGAGAAGAGAGGCCGGTTGAGACTCTACTCCTTGTGTATGAGCCCACGTGAGCAGACTAACCTGGCTACCCACGCAGGTTTGACAACATACCGAGACAGCCGTGTCCACGGCAGCTCAACAGTGATGTGAACTCTTCGCCACCTATTTTTGGCCCTTTTGTCGGAATGCAATGAAATACCAGAAGAGGCCGCTTCTGATATGATGGCCACCCGTTTCTCGTCGTCCATAAAGCGTTGCTTTTCCACTAAATTTAGCATTTCTAGTGAGACATCGTTTTCAGATCTGGTCTCGTATTGAATGTTTCCGTCGTCTTTCGTCACAATACGACCCTTTCGTCCCGTCATTTCTGCCACATTGTCAGGTCCTCCCAATTCATCGATCAACTCATCCAATGTATTGGCGGGTAATTTATCGCCGATTCTTTCCAACTGTTCCAACAATTCTTCCTTCATTTTGGCGCAATAGTCTCCGGCGTCCGCAGACTTGAAGTTTACGTCCAATTCCTTGATTTGGTCTTCAATTTTGACGCGTTTTTTCTTCGCTTTTTTCACTTTTTTCGGTTCTTTGGTTTTCTTAACTTTTTTAGGCTTTTTGTTAAGAAATATGTCGAGAAAATTAGACTTTCTTTTCCTATTATTATTATCAAAATCGTCGTCACTATTAGAGGAGTCCATGTCGTCGTCAGAAACACTCAGCTCTTCATCACTGTCTGAGAAACCACTTTCACTTTCGTTGTCACTTTCAGACGATTCACTGCTCGAATCCAAACTGTTTTTCGATGTCGACGACGGCTTCATATCATTGTTGACGGCGGGCTGCTAAAGTAGGGATCTCAACGCGAAGTTTCACTACGGGTTAAGTAGCTTTTTTGACCACAGCGCCGGGTCTTCAGCTCGGTTGAAAAAAGCTAAGCCGCGGCCTTTCACAAAGAGTTAATTACTCTGAAACACAGCTCTAAAATCAAACAAATATTACAATTTTGGAAAATATTAAACAAATTTCACCAATACTTTGATGTCGAGACAAAATCGCTGAGTTCGCCGCCATTATCTTCGAGCTGTTCCAGAGTGCGGGCCTCACCGGTCGACTGGAGACCAATCACAACAGATTTGTTGTCGCGAAGCGCTTCCTTCACAAAACTGACGGCGAATTTGACTTTAGATGCAATGCACAGGTATTTGAAGAAACGCTGGTGTGATGCCCAGAATTGTGTCCAAATAGTCTTTTTGATTCCATTATCACTTTCCATTAGTTCCAACGCTTTGTCAAACTTGAGTTTCGCCGAAACCCACAGATCACAGCACTTATCATATAATTTAGTAAAGTCTTTGCTGAGAGACGACGATTTCATCCCTAGAGTTGCGCTTCAAAGTGATGCCCAATTCATCGAAAAAACTGGTGTCGCGGCCCAGAAGTCGAGCCAACTTTTTTCGATTCGGCGCCGGAAAGTGTTTCTCAATTAATGATTGAAACACAGCTCTAAAATCAAACAAATATTACTATTTTGGAAAATATTAAACAAATGTCACCAATACTTTGATGTCGAGACAAAATCGTTGAGTTCGCCGCCATTATCTTCGAGCTGTTCCAGAGTGCGGGCCTCACCGGTCGATTGAAGACCAATCACAACAGATTTGTTGTCGCGAAGCGCTTCCTTCACAAAACTGACGGCGAATTTGACTTTAGATGCAATGCACAGGTATTTGAAGAAACGCTGATGTGATGCCCAGAATTGGGTCCAAATAGTCTTTTTGATTCCATTATCACTTTCCATTAGTTCCAACGCTTTGTCAAACTTGAGTTTCGCCGAAACCCACAGATCACAGCACTTATCATATAATTTAGTAAAGTCTTTGCTGAGAGGAACTTCTTCTATACGGAACGTAACGCCTTGGAAGCTGAGCTGTCGAGCCATATACATGCCTCTCATCTTGATATCAATGGCCACCAATTCCATGGCACCGACGCCTCGCTTCTCAACAGTATGAGAGGAACTTCTTCTATACGGAACGTAACGCCTTGGAAGCTGAGCTGTCGAGCCATATACATGCCTCTCATCTTGATATCAATGGCCACCAATTCCATGGCACCGACGCCTCGCTTCTCAACAGTAGCCACAAATTGTCCAAAATCTTCGAAAGGGGTTCCCTTTCCCCAAACGCCTAACCGAGTCATATAACCCATATTCTTAGGCTCTGAAGCACCCGTTGCCGACGCGTACACTATCCGCGCTTTTGGCAGTTTGTTCTGCAGCTCGAGTACTGCGAGACCTGTTTTAGTCGGTTTTCCAGAACCAGATGACGGGAATAAATTCTTCGCTTTATGGCACTCATCGAATACAATCAATCCATCAAAATCTTCGCCACACCACTGGACGAGTTGACCGAAACGTGTCTTGTATTTGCCAGTAGTAGTCGTCGATTCACTGATCAATGAGCTATAAGTGGCAAAAATCACTCCACGTTTCACATTATCGTTCTCTTGAGAGTGTAATCTATAGCCGTATTTAAACTGTAATTCAATGCAAATTTTTTAATTAGAAAATAAACTCAATTAAAGCCAAAACACGTTTACTTTGTTGAGTAAATGGACTTCAATTTTGTTGGCGCCGATCACATCGTAGAGATCCCTTTCGGCGTCATATTTAAGATCTGTGCTGACACTCAGCCAAACCGAACGCTTCCGTCCCTTCAGATAGTTCTCGTATATAATGCCAGCGATTGTGCGGCCCTTTCCAACACCCGCTCCGTCGCCGACCAAAAAGCCAGCTCTGGAGCCGTCGCTGAGGAAGTTGTCGTGTTGTTGAGAGGCGTAGATAATCGACTCTAACTGAAGTGCTGACAGCTTTGCCTCATCGATCACGTCTTCGGGTATATCGAGTCTATAGTATATGTCGGGCGGCAATACACTGGAGAGGGAGGCGGTCTCGACCACTGGGTCGGGATGTTTTTCACCAATTTTTACTATTTATAATAAACAACACATTTTAGACATATCTCTCATACAAAACACTTTCACTAATGGTTACATTTTGATGGCATGTAATCGTCAAACGTGTGAACGATAGCCATCTCTTCTTCATCCTCGACAAGCCTTTCCTCTTCGCTTAAATCGGTCTCAATTTGGGGCAAATTCTTCTGAAGTAATGATAAGTTTTGATTGTTTTGAGGTAAGAACGAGACCGACGGCACGGCTGCGGACACTGTCGGCCGAATCGTCGTCGAAGTCTGTGCGGGAAATCTGATGTCAAACGTTTGGGTTTTGGCAGCGCTTGGGTTAGTCAGAGAGTAAGTGGTGATTGAGATCTTCTTATTGCCATTTTTGTTCAACAATTGGTTGTTTAATATCGAGTGAATCGGTGTCTGTATAGGAGTACAGCATTAGTGGCCACACGTGTGGACGCGAATAACACATACCTTTGCTGTAGTGATAAAGGCTGGAGGTTTGGGCGCCTCTTCGGGGATGACCTGCGGATTGGAAACATTGAATACTTGTTGCCATCGATGGTGTGGTCATTACCTGAGCGGTGAGATCGTCGATATCGAGGCCGCACTCGTCCAACACAGACGACAATAAGTCCATGGCTTGGTTTGGGTCCGCTTTCGTGTATTTTCAATAACCAATTAATTATGATTTCGTATTATATTTCATATCATATATCAAAGCACTTCCAAAACGACTGTGAATTGCAAATCATTTTCAAAACACTGAAAACCATTGAATGTAATCAAAACACACAATACGAGAGAAACGAGTGAATCGTATGAATGGATGAATGGATTTGAAAACACAATTCAATTGTGTTTTTTGGTTATAAATTGTTTGAAATGCAAACCAATGGCACAATCATTGATGAAATGCTTGCAATGTTTGCAGTCTTACAGTATTTATACTGTTTTGCTGTGTTTTGCTATACGTCTCGCTCATAGACAGCGTGACTGACGCCCAGTAGGGGTGGGCTCTGCGCTCTGTCCGGGCTTTCCATTCAACCAATGCTAATGTTTGCCACAATTATGACTAACTTTTTGCGTCAAATTGTACTGATGTTTACTAAACGTTACGATAGGGGCTGTACTCGCATTACGTTTACGACTATTATGTAATGATCACGTTCAAAGTTTGAACTTGGTTAAACACTAGCACTGAGATTCTGTTACAGAATATGTATTACCTAGGTTAGTTGCGCAATGTATGGCCACATAGAAATATTTGATTTATTGCCACATCTAGTGTTGATTTGTTTGAATTGTATGAAAGGTTGAATGAATGGATTGGTGTTGAGTTGAGGGCAAACTTGATGTGTGAATATTGTGCCGAATAAGTGTCAGAGAGAACTGTTGAGTCGATTGGCAATTATTGGTCATTCATATAATTAGTGTACTATTAGTTGAGAAATACTATTTGCAGAGAATATTAGTCTACATATAAAGCTGTCAGCAGTAGATGTGATCAAAAATGTGATCATTAGTCAAATAATGACACATTAAATATGAATAAGTATTTGCATGAATGACAACCACTTCAATGACACAGACATTGAATATAACTTAACTTTACAAATAAAAGTGAGTTTTGGATCTCATCTGTTGGATATACTGTATCTACAACTTTAAAATATGATTTGATTAGCAAAATAAGTGCAAATGTTTGACATTTCTTTTTATTACATTCAATGAAAATCACATTTAGTTTTTAAAATAAGTTAACTCTTCTCTAATCAATGAAAATGTAAATATAATTAGAGTTATTAATGTTAAGTAAATACTGAAATAAAAATGTTTTAAAATTGTTTTAATACATTATTTAATACAAAAAATAAGTGTAAAACTTGTATAAAACGGACAAAAAGCACGAAAAGTAGCGAAAGCGGACTTTCAATGTAAATACTAAGAGAATACGATTTTTGTGACTAAATATAGGTAGCAATAAATCCGATGACTGCTTCTACCAACCGGCCGACGCACCCGCCAAATGGTAGTGCTGTTTGCGAAGCGCAGCTAATTTTAAGCGCTCGTTCTCTAACGCCTTCTCCAACTCCAGAACCTTAACCTGACTGTCCATCTCTGATAACATTTATAAACAATATAATGAATCTAATGTAACATACAATTCAATTGTATGATTGTTTTACCCAATCGTTTCGCCTGATGTAGAGTTAGTTTAGAGAAATCCAAATCATCTAAATTTAAAACAACAAAAGTGTGTAAACAAAGAACAGATTGAATGCCGCGATTGTATACCTCCTTCTTCGACACGCTGTGAACACTTCTTAGTAATCGCGACCACATTTCCAGTCGCCTCAGAGACCACTTTCGAAGACTTGGAAAGTTTGCCCATTTTAAGACTCGACGGCTCGGCTTTCACTCGAGAGGCCACTACCAGCTGAGCGCTGGCGCCCGCGATCTCCTGAGAAGCGGCAATCAGTTCTTCAAATTTTCCCGAACCTAATATCACTTTATCCGCAGAATCACTGTTTTCAACATTTTACTCGTCATTAAAACATATTTCTTATAATTGAGCCATAATTTTGCTAATATATTACTCACACAAGAAGTTTTGCGTCTGCGGCCACCACTTTGGCCGCCGATATCAAGCCTTCAGTCCATCTGTGATTCCTTTGATAGAATTCTCCCATAGAAGTGGAACCCTATCATAAAAATTAAACATTTATTATAAAAAAATACAATGTTTTTAGGCATTTGCGAACTCACTCTTCCTTGTGATACAATCTCTTTTTGTAGTTCTTTGGCGTCGTATATGAGTTGTTTGATTGCGTTCATTAGGAAAGTACAGGCGTCCAGAATCTGTCCGTTAACCTCCAGTTTGATTCCTGTGTCCTTTTTCTTCGCTAATTCTAGCATTTGCTGTCATTTCATTCAATATTACATTCAAGTAATCAACAAATCAATGGTTGAGAACAGACCTCAATCCTGAGAGCGGCGTCATTGATAGCTCTGTCCATTTCACTCATTTCGTCCATTAATTGTTTTTCCAAATCTTTGGTTTTGTCCAATAATTCGGGAATAATGAAGACATTCATTGCAATCAATTTATTCAAACACTGTCTCACAGATAGGATTGTATTCGTGTCGTGAAACTTATTTTTAATGTTTTGACTCATTTTCAAAGACCAATCGACCAGTTCTTTGCAGTTATTTAGAAGTTCTGAATTTAATTATCCGTATATTAGATGTGGTCAAAGTGTTGCAAAATTTTATATATTATTTTTTAACCGATTGTATACTATAAAATGATTATTGCATAAATAACACAAACCCTGTCCATGTTCAATGTTAGGTATTGTTAAATAAGTTGTTTTCCCACAGTTTACTCCATAACATAATTGTATGAAATATTCCAATATATTCACAGATAGGATTGTATTCGTGTCGTGAAACTTATTTTTAATGTTTTGACTCATTTTCAAAGACCAATCGACCAGTTCTTTGCAGTTATTTAGAAGTTCTGAATTTAATTATCCGTATATTAGATGTGGACAAAGTGTTGCAACATTTTATATATAAATTTTATACATTATTCTTTAACAGAATTTTTGTTAAATTTGTATACTGTATCTAAAGTATACAATTTTACTATAAAATGATTATTGCATAAATAACACAAACCCTGTCCATGTTCAATGTTAGGTATTGTTAAATAAGTTGTTTTCCCACAGTTTACTCCATAACATAATTGTATGAAATATTCCAATATATTCGCTAAAAGCGATTCCATCGATGAATTCGTTGAAATTTGTTTCGAGGATTCTTCCAATGAATCCAAGTTTTTGCTCAATTCGTTCAGTTGTGAGAAGAAATATTCTGTAAATAATGATATCAATATAATATAAATTATATTATTTTGTTTGTATCTAAGTTTTAAGTGAAGACATACCGGGAGAACAGTTGACAATAACGGAACTGTTTTGAATGCCCTCATTCTTAGTCTTTTGTGCGATTCTTTGCATACAATTTATTACAATTCCTGAGAATTGAATTTAATACACATTTAATACAAAACTCAGGCATAAACTACTGTAATGACAGACCCAATAGTTCCCACTCGCGATCCACAAGTTTTCTTTTATATCCCTCAATCTCTTGTGTGTATCGCTTGATCTGAATGTCACTCTCATGAATACGACGTTTAAGATCATTACAGTCGGCACTCATTGAATTAAAATCTGCCTCTTTTTTCATTTGTTCTCTCAATTGTGACTCTAATGTCTGAATGTTTCAAAATTAATAAACATTTTAAATATTTACGATAAAATATTGTCGGCTAAAAAATGCTCACAAATTTATTGTTTTGAGAGACACTAAGTTCTGTCTGTGCGGCCATTAGTTGTCTATCGATCTCAGCTTTCTTTAGGATTACAAAAATCAATATCAATACAAAATCAAACCAATGATGTTATCAATGATTACATTGCGAAGGAGTTCGATGTGTTCGGAACGGAGTTTATTATAAAAGTCGTTCTTATATACACAATAAGTATTAGTATTTTGTCATTAATTAAGTAAACGACTCACAGCTTCGGCAAATGAAAGGTCGACCAAATTGTTGTCGGTTTGATCCACTTCTGGTGATTCGGGTTCTGCGATTCTTTGCATACAATTTATTACAATTCCTGAGAATTGAATTTAATACACATTTAATACAAAACTCAGGCATAAACTACTGTAATGACAGACCCAATAGTTCCCACTCGCGGTCCACAAGTTTTCGTTTATATCCCTCTATCTCTTGTGTGTATCGTTTGATCTGAATGTCACTCTCATGAATACGACGTTTAAGATCATTACAGTCGGCACTCATTGAATTAAAATCTGCCTCTTTTTTCATTTGTTCTCTCAGTTGTGACTCTAATGTCTGAATGTTTCGAAATTAATAAACATTTTAAATATTTACAATAAAATATTGTCGACTAAAAAATGCTCACAAATTTATTGTTTTGAGAAACACTAAGTTCTGTCTGTGCGGCCATTAATTGTCTATCGATCTCAGCTTTCTTTAGGATTACAAAAATCAATATCAATACAAAATCAAACCAATGATGTTATCAATGATTACATTGCGAAGGAGTTCGATGTGTTCGGAACGGAGTTTATTATAAATATCTTTCATCTTATTGTACTTATCGGCCACTTTGGCCACCGTTTCGAAATCGTTAGTACTCTTGCGTTTCTCTAATTCTTTGAGCGCTTCGATCTCTTTCTCCAGACTCTGTGCTTTAGCGCATTCCAACTCAGCTATAGCTCGCTTCAAGTCCTCGATTAGACGCACGTCCTGAACATTCACGTCAAGTAACCATTAAAATCCATTCAATCCCTAATCATATAAACCAATTGCTCACCTGAACCCTCGTTTGTTGCATTTCGAGCTCCAACTGTTCAATTCGGGACATTAATCGTTGTATCATTCGGTCTCTATAATTAAGGTCAACAGTAAATCAACACAATTTATAAATGTTTATTAAAAGCCTATTAATTTCAAGTATAAATCATTCTTACTTTTCTTCTATAACTTGTGTGTTAAACGAGTCGTTTTTGTGGTCATTATTTAGTGACCAAATAGAGTTGGTATCATCTAATTTGTCGTTCTTATATACACAATAAGTATTAGTATTTTGTCATTAATTAAGTAAACGACTCACAGCTTCGGCAAATGAAAGGTCGACCAAATTGTTGTCGGTTTGATCCACTTCTGGTGATTCGGGTTCTTGTGGAACAATACAAATGGGCGTCACATGACTATTGAGGTCCGATTGGATAAGAAAATTCGGCGGTTCCTAACGAGACGTACATTTATTAGTAACTATCAATTTAAATGAGATAAAAAAGCTCTCACATCGGGCAGAAGCGGCACTTGAATCAGGTTTTTAAAGTACTGCAGGTTTTTGGAGTTTAAGTAGAATGACTTAAGACTACAATTTGATTAAACAATACATTCGGCAATTCATTAGTCAATCAATCAAATTAAATATTAATTTAAAAAAATAAGTTATGCTTCACTCGTAAAATAATAATAATTACATTTTAAATTGATTAAGAAATCTATTCCTGTGTCCGTCGAGAGTTCCCGCCGGCAGAGCTGTTATCAGACACACCACACAATTAGTCATTTAAAATATAATTTAAAACTAAATGTTACATAAAATATAATAATTTTCTGTACAAACCGTAGTGTAGTTTGAATAAAAGTTTGACGGAAAAGTCGTACAATTGACTGGAGTCCTGAATGCAGGGAATAAGTGGTGCCAAACGGCACTGTCCGGCGTTTGTCATCGAATTGGATCGACTCATATCAAGCGAGCCGTAAACTTAACAAGTTTTTAAATCAATTAAATCGTGTCTTAAAAATAATTTCCATATAAAATATAATACCATTTGCCTGAAGGCATAATATCTCATCCAAATAGTCAAACACTTGACAACACAATTCAAAACTATATACAAAAATTAGATTCAATTAATAAAACCATAAATTCTATAAGCGTTTACTCACTAAATATTAACATCGTTTTCACCGATGGCTTCGAGCTCTGCGTCCGAAAACAATAAATTGCCCGGAATTCGTTGGTTCTGTCGGCACAACAAAGTTAGCATTTCATAGTGAATAACCAGATTTTTATTATCTAATATTAAATCAGTCATACATTGGCGTGAAAATCAATTTTCCTGACGAGTAGAGTGCAGTAATTTTGAATCAACTTTCCGTAGCCTTCTTTCAATAGTCCCCACATTTTTCCCAAATCCAAAAGCATTGACCGGAATTGATATGAATCCGGAATTGTCTGCAATAATTGTTGTTATGCTTTATTTGTAACTCAACTAAATAAGAGGTAAATGCAAATACTTTTCGATAGCCCTCTCTTAACAGCTTATGTAAGACGTGACAGAATTTCCAGCAAACGATCGGATTTTCCTGGAGTTGAAGATTACGGGCGACACTCCAGAAGAGATGAGCGCTTTTATTCTGGAAAGTGCCCATCAGTATAGCTGTGCCATGAATTACACATTCATTACATTAATTACATTCATTGCAAATCACTATCAATGCCTTACTTCTCATGTGTTTCTCTTTGACCGGACTTTCATGATTGTTCACCGCTTTCGAAATACTCGTCAACTAAAACAGTTAAGTCATTTCTAATTAATACCTACATTATATATCTCATTATATTAAATTCTACAATACAATTACTTTTCATTATTATAACTGAATATTTTTTATTGTATTTATAAATATTGCGAACATTTATCTAAAATTATTTCATATTTAGTCTAAAAAATTAAAAACAAACAAAACATATATTCAAGTGGTAATCGTGTTTATGCCGTGTTATCTAACATTTAAATTAGTGCTAAATTCTCTAAACATTATTCACGATAACTCTCGCAATCAAAACACATGTGATTTATTATATTTATTTAACGTTATTATAAATATTATTTTAATTACAAATCGAGTAACACATGTGCCGCTCATTAATGTCTTGCAATCATTAATTACAATAATAACTGGCAATACATTTGAAGCAAAACCTAAAAATACAAATTCAACCAAAATATTTCGTGTCTTTAAACAAAATTAAGCCAAACTTTAGACTAAACTAAAAAACTTTAAAAACAAAAATAACACAAAACTGAAGCCGAAAGCCGACTGACATGAATGGCTATTATTATAACGATATGAACAGTTAAATGGCATAAAACAATGGATCAAACGATTGAAAACCTGATTATTTTCCAACTTTTCGCGTTCAGAGTCGAGACTCGTTCCCCGGTTTCGGGCGTTTAGGCCTTTCTGTATATAAGTTGCCATTTGGTCCTCAAATTGCCGTCAAATGCCAGTCAAATACACAATACATATAAATGTCGATCCAATACACTGTCGACTCCCGTAGTGTTAAGTGTTATGAAGTAATCATTAATTAATTCGCGACACAAAGCAATGTCTTATCACTTGTTTTTCAAATGATAAACTGATTTATGCGATAAAACGCTTCAAACAGTCATTAATACCCTATTTATTGCCTGTATTTCACGTAACGAAACGGTGTATCGATTATTACAGAGTTGTGTCAACACAAGCACACAATTATTAATACCCACACAAAACGTGGTCACAAATCACGATCACATTCACCCACACTATTAACTAAACACTGGATTTGATCAAAACATTTGTATAGCTATTAATTAACTTTAAAATATGATTTTGTGAGCCATTTATGTTGACTCTCAACACAATTAATGCCTACAAATCATTCACTCAATTGTGAGTTATGTTTATAACAACCAAAACATTAATCATTTGACACAATAATAATAATAACCGTATTATTGGTTCATAACGTCATAAACGCCTCCCATTTATCGCATACTTTTGGTCCCTTTAATGTGTTTTCTAATGACTTCCCATTTATTGACGCAAACGTTATTTACGGCCAATAAATACATAGAAAATACATTACGACATGAATTATGAAACGAGGGCTGCGTTTGAATGGATAGGAAGTGAGCGTTACGTCAATATGTGATGACATAAAGGGGTGAATATATAGTGGAAATAAGTGAACGTTATTTATAATGAACTCATTTAGTGCTCATTTGATGAAAAAATAGGTGAAAAATGTATTTATTGTGACAATTAATGCATGAAATGATTGACTCAATTGATTGCTGTGTTGTTTGTGTCGATCGACGACTCAATTAGTATTCATCAAAGCGTTTCCCAAAAGCGATGTTTGCATTAATTGCGAGTGAAATGTGTTTCGTGTCATGTATTCAACAAACTCTTCGTCCAAATGGTTGCCATTGAATCCGATGAACGACTCGTCGCCACCGATTAGTTACCATCAGTTGAACAAAGAGTTGTTCACCGCCTGTAAGAACGGGGATGTGATTCGCGTCAAGAAACTCATCAACTCTTCTAATGTCAACATTCGGGACACTTCTGGACGCAAATCAACTCCTCTTCACTTCGCGTCCGGTTTTGGTATTCATTATTGAAATGTTTGATATATTCGTTGACCACTTGTTTAATGGCATTGTTTTTGTGTATCCATTGAAAGGTCGCAAAGATATCGTCGAGTATTTGCTTAGTTTGAAGGCTAATGTGTCGGCTAAGGATGACGGAGGCCTTCAACCGCTTCATAACGCGTCCAGTTTTGGTACTTTAATTCTCCATAAAGTGTAGCGATGTTTGCATTGATTATGTGTCTGTATGTCAGGTCACGCAGAAGTGGTTGAGTTGTTGATCAAGAATGGCGCGGATCCCAACGCCAAAGACAACTGGCATTTCACGCCACTCATGGAAGCGGCCATCAAAGCAAAGATAGAGGTTTGCATTGCATTGCTTCAGAATAGCGCCGATCCAAACATTCTGAACGCCGACGGAAAGTCGGCCATTGATTTGGCCGATCCCACGGCTAAGACTGTTCTCACCGGAGAGTATAAGAAGGAAGAGCTGTTAGAGTCGGCCCGCAATGGCAACGAAGAGAAACTCATGTCTCTATTGACGCCATTGAATGTGAACTGTCAGGCAAGCGATGGGCGAAAGTCATCGTTATTGCATTTGGCCAGTGGTTACAATCGGGTGAATGTGGTTAAACTGCTCTTAAGTCGTGGCGCCAACTGTCACGCGCAAGACAAGGGAGGTTTAGGTAAGCAATTATAAGCGTTGTTACAATCATTCGTAAACTAAACACATCCTACCCTTCAGTTCCGCTCCACAACAGCAGTTCTTACGGTCACTTCGAAGTCTGTGATATCCTTATAAAAGCCGGCGCCAGTGTCTCGGCTACCGATCTCTGGCAGGTATGTAATCAATCGGATGTATAGTTATTATTGTTTATTAAAATATGTTTTATTTCAAATTTGACAGTTCACACCATTACACGAGGTATTTATTTATGTTTTATTTTAATTATAAAAGTTTTACTAACTATTGGACTGAATGAAAGGCTGCATCCAAGATGCGCGTTGAGGTGTGTTCACTGCTCATCAGTAATGGCGCCGATCCTTATCTGCAGAACTGTCACGGTTTGCATTGATTTGATTTAAATGTCTTAATGTATTAATTGATGGTTTGAATGATAGATAAGAGCGCTATAGACATCGCTCCGACCCGTGAATTACAGGAACGAATTGCGTACGAATATAAAGGTCATTGTCTTCTCGAGGCTATACTTCTGGCAGAAGTGACAAAAGTGAAGAAATACTTGACATCAGAAATGGTCAACTTTAAGCACCCGTTCACCGGCGATACGCCTCTCCATTACACAGTCCTCTGCTCTCACTCTAAACGCAAACAAATTTGCGATCTTTTGATCCGAAAAAATGCGAATTTAAATGAGAAAAATAAAGACTTCTTATCACCGCTTCATTTGGCTGCAGACAACTCCAGGTTTGATGTCTTGGAACTACTGCTCAAACACAGCGCCAAAGTGAACATTTTGGACGGTTTGGGACAAACAGCGCTTCACCGATGCGCTCGTGAAGACAATGTGAGCGCCGCACAGATATTGCTCTCATACGGCGCCGACACCACAATCGTTAGCCTTCAGGGCTATACCGCCGAACAATTGGCTAAAGATAATGTGCAGAAGTTGTTGGCCAACCATCGGTTGACCTCAACTGGAGATACGGAATATAAACTGTTGGAAGCGTCGAAAGCCGGTGAACTGGATGTTGTGAAAGCGATTCTCAAATCATACCCACATTTGGTCAACTGTCGCGATCTCGACGGCCGACTCTCGACACCAATACATTTCGCCGCCGGTTATAACCGCGTGAATGTCGTCGAGTTTCTTCTCTCCCGAAATGCCGACGTTTCGGCCAAAGACAAGGGAGGGTTAGCGCCACTCCATAACGCTTGCAGTTATGGTCACCTGGAAGTGGCGGAACTGCTTATTAAACATAAGGCTAATGTGAACGCAACGGATCTCTGGAAGTTTACGCCATTACACGAGGCGTCGGCCAAAGGGAAGATCGATATCGTGAAACTTCTGCTCTCCAACGGCGCCGACAAAGACAAGAAGAATAGAGACGGCAATCGAGCCATTGATTTAGTAAAAGAGACCGATCAGGACATACTGGATCTGCTTATGGGTGAGGCGGCCATCTTGGATGCGGCCAAGAAGGGTGACCTCAGCCGACTCGTCAAGTTAGTGACCGCCGAGAATGTCAACTGCCGGGACTCGTCGGGCAGACACTCGAGTCCTTTGCATTTGGCCGCCGGTTATAACAACATAGAGTGCACTCAATTCCTTATTGAAAAGGGCGCGGATGTGAACAGCACTGATAAGGGAGGCTTAAGTACGATTGTTCTCAACTTAAACTAACCTATGGTTTAAACTAAACTATTTAACGCTTTCCTATAGTACCGCTCCATAACAGCGCATCTTATGGTCACATAGATATCGCGGCTTTACTTATCAAATACAATACATCCGTCAATTCGACCGATCGCTGGGGTTTCACACCATTACATGAGGTCTGACACGATTTTATTGCATTATTATTTATATTTAAAATTTAGTGAAATTTAAAGTGAAAATATAGGTATAAATGATACATATTTATGATTGCATTGATTTGATAGGCGGCACAAAAATCTCGGACCCAAGTCTGTGCGCTATTGTTAGCTCACGGCTCCGACTGTTACCTTAAGAATCATGAATCGCAAACACCTCTAGATTTGGCGACCGCTGATGACGTCAAGTGTCTTTTGATGGACGCAATGGCGCCGAACTCTGCAGTCTCGCCATCATCTGTCATGTTATCGATGACCACAAATGCCAAAGTATTGGCTGTGAATACATCACCAATGGATCAAAAGAACACATCCACCACTTCCTCTAATCCAAACCTGAGCACAACTTTAGCCAATCTTTCGCCTCAGAATACAATGAATGCCATTCATTCTGATATAACAAGCATTCCTTCGGCGCTGACTCTACTACTATCGCAACGGAACAGTGAGAACGTGAACGGAGACATCTCTCCAGCCAGTGGTCAGTGCGCTGACGGCACATCCAAGAAGACTAGTGTCCATTCAATCACCAATTATTTACCACTTTCTACGTATCCGTCCGTCAATATGAGTACATTTCTCAGTGATTTAGGATTAGAGCACTTGACAGAAGTGTTTGTTAGCGAACAGATCTCTTTCGATATCCTATCAGAGATGGGTCACGAAGAGCTCAAACTGATTGGTGTCAACGCTTACGGACACAGACATCGACTTCTTAAAGGCATCGAAAAGGTGTTGTTGTCCACGCATTCCAGTGCTCAGCATTTGGTTCCGTTAAGTTCGGGAACAGTTATGTCTGATTTGAATGCAAACGACAAGGAATTTCAAGCGGTTGAGGACGAAATGCAGACCACTATTAGAGAACACAAAGATAACGGCCATTCGGGCGGTGTTTTCAATCGATACAATATCATTAAAATTCAGAGATTAAGTAATCGAAAGCTATGGCAGAGGTATTGCCATCGAAGGAAAGAGATATTAGAGGAGAATCACGACTACGCCAACGAACGCATGCTTTTCCACGGCTCGCCGTTTCTCAACGCAATCACTCAAAAGGGTTTCGACGAAAGGCACGCATATATCGGCGGTATGTTTGGCGCCGGAATATACTTCGCTGAGAACAGCTCTAAAAGCAATCAATACGTGTATGGAATCGGAGGCGGAACGGGATGTCCGCAACACAAGGATAGGTCGTGTTATGTATGTCGACGACAATTATTGTTATGTAGGGTAGCGTTGGGTAAATCATTCTTCCAGTTCAGTGCGTTAAAGATGGCGCACTCACCGCCCGGACATCACAG
Source organism: Medioppia subpectinata (assembly GCA_905368565.1). Taxonomy (NCBI): domain Eukaryota; kingdom Metazoa; phylum Arthropoda; class Arachnida; order Sarcoptiformes; family Oppiidae; genus Medioppia; species Medioppia subpectinata. Next base: position 19,781 of record CAJPIZ010000472.1, read on the forward strand.
CATAATCGGTATGTTATCGAAACTGTAACGCTTTGCACCGTATAATGGATTCTCTAACGCATGTATCGTTTGTTTTGTGGACAACAGGCCGTCCCAGCGGTGGAGGACTTACTTATCCAGAATATGTGATATATAGAGGAGAACAGGTATTTACAGACACTCATTGATTGATGTGATTTTTGTAGAGTTTATAATAATTAATATCCCGTTTGAAGGCATACCCCGAATATGTGATAACATATCAGATCGTAAAACCAGATCCACAGACGTCTCAGTCGTCTTCGTTTTATTCGTGATTTGAGTTTGAAATAAATATTTACAATAATTATTATTTAATATATAAATAAATATCACTTTTGGTGCGATATTTAATATTATTTAACACTTTTATATAATTTACATAAACATCAAATCTCTCAGACATTGACATAAGTTTTAATCATTTTATTTAATTTTTTATAAACAAATGTATTGTATATATAATATCGAAGACTATGTTTTGTATATATAATTGAATGAATAAATCGGCGAAATAAAAGCAAATACGGTATTCAATTGGGAATAAATAATTTAATCGCAATATTTTTTTCGAAATACATTTCACATATCGTTAAACCATTCAAATAGAAATAATTTTCCACAATTTCAAACTAAAAATCAGACTCAATATTATTACACATACAAAAACAAATTACTTATTTGATTGCCATATAATTAGAGAACAAAGAGATCAATTTATAATTAATCAATTATTAAAAAGTATTACAATTTAGTTAATTTAAGTTTACTTATAAAATAAATCATAATAATTGCGTTGCTTTTATATAATAAAAATTTTGGATAAATTAATATATTTTACTGTTTAGTGTATAACAAAAGTGGACAATAAAAAGCACATAAAATACAATTATAATCACTAAAACCTCACGAGAATTACATTTTAGACGCGTTATTGTCATGAAATTGGAAACAAAAGCCGACGGTTCCGGTTGTGACACACGTTTGAGTGCATTATAAAAGTGAGACAATTGTCTCGTATTAACCTCTAATGTACTGACAATCACAAGAAGAGGACAAGTATTGAGTTATTGAGTGGCAAAACTATAGGACTAGAGGAGGGTTTGACATGAGTTCACAGATAGTGTTTATATTGTTTTTTACATTTTCTTAAGCACTAAAAGCCAACTAATGTTTTAGAGTGGATTGCAGTACGTGTTTCACTATATGTATGGCATCTTTACCTTTGATTAAGATTTATATAATAGACTGTAAAATAGGGTTTTTTTCGTTATCATTAATAATATACAGTTTATAATTTCCAAGAGATATACAGATATTTATAATTCATATATACGACAGACATCTGAGACAATAATATCACAAAATATTTGAATATCATATGAAAAAAGCAAAATTAGATCGAGAATTGAATGCAACTCTGCTATCATTTTTTGATATAATGCTTGAAAGCATACGAATTACAGAATTAGTAGTTATTATGGATTCAAATAAGTTTTATATCATATCAATATACAGTATAAGTCAAGCGTTAGTGTATTGTACACTATTCAGACATGTCATCCAATTTGGTTGTATTATAGGCACAGAGAGAAGAGAAATCAATTAGACATTGAATTACATTACAAACCAAATCCATTCAAATGAGCGCAAAAATCGGGATCTAATTGTTTTGTGTTTTCCTCACTTAATTGTTTTGTAACTAAGATTTTAATCCAAAGCTAAGTATTAACAGAAAGAGAAATAAAAACAAAAAATATTTCAAAACAGGTTTACATCAAATTAATCGACTTTTGGTTGTCTTCTATAGTATTAAACACAAGAAGAATAATGAATATAACAATGATTTCAAATGATATACCGTTTTATAAATAATTCAAAACTCAAGAAACAAAGACTAATGCAATGCTAAACCGATTATTATTTGAATTGGGATTAAGAAATGCATTGAAAATGAAAGTCATATGATTTAATAGAATCGGTGGCAAAAAATACTATAATACCTAACGCTTGTATCCATAATAAAAATTGTGTTCTCATTAATGAAACCTTTTATTTATAGTATTATCTCTGTTAGTAATGGTTATAATAATAATTTTTTGCTGAAATTTAGATAATGTTTAGAGAATGAGGACTATTATTATATTGAAGACAATGTGTGTAATGATATAATAGAGCCCTTCAGACTCTATTAATCTTATCAGTCATTCAGTATCACAAGAATTAGCTGCAAATGTCTAATCAATTTAGCACTTAATAAAGAGCGCACAAAAGCTGTTTGAAATATACAACGGCTATGAGTGGTATGAGTGGTGCACTTCTTTGCCTCTCCCGTAGACACAGCCACTGGACAGCCCAACAGTGGATACTATCGGCGCATCTTCTCGTGATCCCAACCGTTCTCTTTGATCATATGAGCCAACTCTATGATGAACTTCCCCTCCTTGTACTTCTGGCTCGACTCAAACGCGTGTTCCTATTGTATCACACAATCAATTATCACAACTAATCACAAAACCTACCAAACAATCACGTCTACACTTCTGTCGCTATCACAACATTTGTTTCCTGACAAACAAATCCCAAACACAACCATAATATCAAACATTTATATATTTGCTCTAATATTCTACTAAATACTCTCATTTGTTATAATTTTTATTTTCATTCCTTATCATATGTTTTAACGATTCAAATACAAGACTCCAATAAAACTTCCTTTTCTTCCTTTAACTATAAAACTATTCTTCAGTACATAAAAGGAAATTCGTTGCAAATGTAGGCTTAAGTGAGTTAACAATAAACAACTATAAGAGCGCAGCGAAACTTTACAACTAATAAATAATAATAAGTTAATGAAATTCAGTTTTCATAAGCCGTTCATTACTTGGAGCTAATGGTATGGATGTCGAGGAATACATGGGGTTTAGCTTTTAATATGTGTTTACAAAAATCTAGGCATAAATTATATTATTAATAATATTACTGTTATAATAACCATAAAAACATTTGAGTCTGAATTATAATATCTAATCGCAAAACTAATGTCTTATATTATTATCAAATAAAATAAAAATTAACTCAAAGTGTAATCATTGGGCAAAAAGATGCTAAACAAACAAAATAATTGTTTAATATTTAAATGAATGTATTATATATTCGGTGTAATTAAATGATAATAAAAACTATTATCTAATGTTTTAAATATAAAATTAAAAGCATTTGAGTGTAAAGTAATTGCAAACGCAGTAAACTATAGGAAGAGCTAAATATGCATTGCTTTCAAAGTTGTTTTGCTTCAATGTTTACGTTTGTCTCTCATATGATGTGATCATATGATTGGTTTGCAGTATGTTTTGTCTTACTTATACTGAATCTCAATATACGCTTAAATGCTGTGCAAAAGCATAGAAAGTGGTCGGAAAGGCAAATATGGTTCACGTTATATAGGGATAGGGTTTGCAGTGATTATACACATTCAAAAGTGATCAATATATTCATTATATCGGCTCTAAAACATATCATGTCCTCAATTCACACAATTATATGAATGAATGTCTAATCAGTTTAAACGCAATGTTATGAATGAATTGCAGTTGCAGTTTAGGCATTGGGATAGCGATCGGATGCCAAGGGTTTAAGACAAAGACAATGATAGGACACTATAGGACTCACATATTTCCAGCCGAGAGTTGTCTTACAACACTCGCAGTATATGTCGGCGACGGCGTGCAGACCAGTCAATAGGACCCGCTCTTCGGCCGCTCCGCACCCGACGTTCACCCTATTTGGCCATTAATGAAGACATTGAAACACACATGTGATCGATGGTCACTGCCATCACTTACACTGAGTTGAAGAGATAAGCCCTGCCCTGACTTCCTTGAAAAGACTGTAAACAACATGGGATGCCATGAATGGCACAATCAATAACATAATGACAATAAGACAATCAGATGGTGGACTTGCCTTTGAGATGAGTTCGTCGTGATTGGCGAGATGTGCCCTACAGTGGATGCAACTGTACGTGCGATGACATGATGGCAGGTATGCCTGAAACGTCTTCACCATATCTGCCACTAATCTGACACTACTTTCGGTACTAATTGGAGACAAACAGTCTGTTTGGAAACAAAGAGTTTTCTCTCAACGCTGTCTTCACATCACATATCAGTCGGACATGAGATGTGATCGCAAACAATGAGTCAATCAATGCATTCACACAAACACCCTATCGATGGCATCCAATTGTGGACTCACTTCACATCATAACCGAAGAGTTGGACCACAAATGGATTGATTGGCGATAAGAAGTGATTAGATTTTGGAGACAAAGAAAAGGATGGATAGGAGAGAGAGACGACTGAAAGCAGTGATCAAAACGCCATTAAAAGCAGTGTTTGTGTTGTGTTTTGTTATGTTTTGGGTTTCACTTTACAGTCAATGTATTGAATGAAAGCATTAATGCATTG
>CAJPIZ010000473.1:0-24264 GCA_905368565.1 Medioppia subpectinata
CTGGCTATCAGCGAATGGGCGACAAGTGGTTCAAAGTGGAGAAACGGGACGACCGACAAGTGAATCGGCACCGGAAGGAGTCCTTCACACACGACCGCAACTATAAGGGCTTATTCTCGCTGAAAAACATGAAACAATGGTACCGCACAGTCGGCGTGCCCTCTGACCCGAACCGTACCTTCCATTGCCTCTATAAGCTGTCCAATCGCAAGGTCTGTCCCTGGAGTACGAAAATATCTCAAGAGATGGCCCGCCATTTGCACGTCACACACATCGGCGACCGGCGATTCGTGTGCCGTTACCCGCGTTGCGGTCAAGTGTATCGCGACCCCAAGTCTAAGCGCACCCATGAGCTGAACCATCGGTGCGGGTTCGGCACCGGTAGAGGCAAAACAATGGCCACAGCTTGCGGTAACCGAAACATACAGCGCTTCCGTAGGCCTCTCGTCGAGTCGGGCGTTAAGCGCTTCCAATGCACTCTTTGCGACAAAATTACCCGCACCTACGTCACTCTCAAACGCCACCTGCATAATCAGCACCTGTGCCCGTATCGGCTCAGGTTCATCGAGTGCTCCCCACCTCCCGGTGCTGTCCAAGACTCTGGTATTTCTAGCAATGATAGCGAGCGCTCGTCGTCGACACTCACCACCGATGCTGTCCATGAGTTTACCGCTAATAATGACAGCGACGACGACTTTGAATTGCAAGCGATTTTAGCCGACCCTATAGTCCAAGCGATTGCAGCCCAACCTATAGTCCAAGAGATTACAGCCGAACCTATACTCCAAGCGATTGTCTCTAACTCTAGAGGCGAAGCGATTGTCGACGACTCCGAAGTGGAAGTGATTGCCACTAACTCTGGAGTCCAAGCGATTGCCGTTAAGCCTGAAGTGTTCACTATTGATGATAGTGACAGCGACGACGACTTGAAGGTGATTGAAGTGATTCCACTCATCGCTGGCCATCAGCGGCGGCGGTTGTCGTCACGCGTGAGCCCAGAGTTCAAAGAATTGCTGCGAACGAAGAATGTGAAGACCTGTTCGAAGGCCCGAATCGGCGAATGTCGGGAACAGTTGGACCGATTGGCGCGGATTCGACCGCATTTTGACCGCCGAGTGATCGATGGCTTTGAGAGCTATGTCTGCAAACGATGTCAGTTCTCAACCCGTGATTTGAAGGCCATTTCCATACACTTAAAATGGATACATAATTGTTAATTAACCCATTGCTTAAAATTTAAGCCTTAAATGCTCTATAGTTTGTTAGTTAATTACCGTATTACCTGTGATTATATTGCATGCAATATAATGTCAATATCAGTAAAGGGGTGCAATATTATCTAGATTATATTGCACCTGATTTTAGCTCAATTTTAAATTTTATCAAAATTGCAAAAAAATATTTAAACAAATTTTGTTTGGCATATAAAATGTGTAGACTTTTACCTAAATAGTAAAGTTTTAAAGGGTAAATTTATGGTCAACAAAAGTTTGTAACAATTTCCTGACAAACACTATTTAAAGACAAAGTCTGAAAATTTAGAATTCAACAAATGTAAGCACAAATGAAATGATAGACATAGTTATGAGTTAAGACATGAGTGACAGAGAATTGAATTTAATATGAATTAGGAGTGAAATAAAATTCAGAAACACATTTGACAATTAAGTCAATGGTATTTAATAATGATAGTCTATCTGAACCTTTGTCGGCTGAACCGTCGGGTCTGACCGACGATATACAGTATCTGAACGCGAAAAATAATAGATATTGTGGAATAATTCTTATCATTAAATATTTATTAATTAATTCTTAATTAAACTATTATTTAAATGCTCTAAATAAGATGTGCAGTGAATTTGAGATAACATTGCATGCAATATTATCTCAATTTTAGCCAAGGGGTGCAATATTATCTAGGTAATATTGCATATGATTCTGAAAAACACCATTTAACTGATATTGACTTTATATTGCATGCAATATAATCACAGGTAATACGGTAAACAGTCTGTTCTCGATATAAGGGGCTTCCAAAATGCTGTATTTTATATATAGAAACCCTTATTTAGAGGTCAGATTGTATTAGTTTATCACTCATTTCATATACTGTTGTTTTTTGTTTGCAAACTCTTTTTTGTAATTACTTACTATAGTTTTATTTATCAATTGAATTCCAGTTATTGTTTTGGATCTCATTTATACTCAATTTCAAGTGTGAAACTTATATTTAATTTACATTATATTTTGTGGTAAAATATTTATAATTCAATTTTTTAATTGATTTTTGATTAAAACTTTATTTAAACTCATTTTTACCTAAATATGACTGAAATATAACTATTGTAATACCTATTTATGCTTCCATATAATTAGCCTATTAATTGTAAAGCTTATCTTAAATCTAGTTTTTATATTAAACTAAATTAAGTTTAAATGCATATTAAAATAATTTATAAATCGCAAAATATTTTTATCTTAATTGTAATTAAGAGTAACGCAATATAAAAACAATAAAATTAATTTAATGCACCATTCTGTGTTAATTTTTAATTTTTAACCACAATTCAACATTCAAATAACGGTCTTATAGTAACAACCCCTCAATCTCCTCCACCCCCTCCCCCTCCCCCTCCACTGCCATACAAAGCAAAATCATTGAAAACTCGTAAACATTGAATAAGTCTAATAAAAAGTGATGTAAAGTTAAATAACGTGCCGTTGGGGGCAATGACTGACCCAAACCCTCAGCCATTGGCAGTCAATACACAACAATCCATACGTTATGTCACTCTTAGTGCACGTTATTTACGGACGAATTGAACGTATGTTTGGTTTGCGTTTCAAACTGTATTTGTGTCACAAAAACCACTATTTGTTGTGAAATGCGAGACAATTATCACCGAAAACAACGACAACACAAGTCTTAGCGGACATCTCGTGTCCCCCAGAAGTGGTGGTCAAGACATGCGGTCCCCTAAGAGAGTGGACAACGCGTACGGAAAGGAGATAATCAATGGTAAAGAGTATTACGACTGCCATCAATGCGATGAAGTCTTCAGAGATGTCAAAGACATTGTTCGACACGTGTTTCGCGACCACTTATGGCCACAAGAGGTCACAACCGCCGCACCCGTCGTCGTCCGCACATCTCTACCTCAAGACACACATCGAGACAATCGCCGCTCAAACGATGGTCACCGAAAGAGTGGCCATAAGTCGCCGCGCATTCCTCTGCCGCCGACTCTATTGATCAAAGGTGTTCACCGAATGTCGGATCAGCTCAAAGATCGTACGTATAGATAGCGTATTGAATGATATAATCGGTAATATAACGTGTTTTTCATATGTTTACTATTAGATCGCAAATCCGTGGCCACAAAATCGGATCAAATCAAACATTACGCTAAGAAACAGTCCAAGAGTTTGTCTGAAACTAAACACTCAATCAATGGTCGACCGCCGGCCCACACATCTGGCCATTCGGTGCCAAAGCGTCCGCTTAATGGCCAGAAGTCGATAACTGCGGATCCATTAAGACATGAAGCGGAGAGACTGTTGAAGAGGTTGTTGGACAAGAAACGCGCCATTAGTGGCCAATCGCCGGCTCACAGCTCTGGCCAGTCGAGACCGAAGCGGCCGCGTTATGACAGTCCGTTCGCACCGACTTCTAAACACGCTATCAATAGAGTGCCCACAACTGCCAAACCTAATGGCGGGACATCTAGTCAGCCGTTATCATCGGCGTTACCAAAGAATACTCAATCCGATGACCAGTTGATGGACAATGACTTTAATGTGGACACAAAGCGGTTCTCTTGTCTGGAGAAGGGCTGCGGAAAGACATTTTGTTTTATGCCATCATTAATACAACACCGACTCAAACACACCGAAAAACGAGTGGACAAAACGGCCGCTAATCTGACCACAAAAGCCACGACCAATACATTGAAAGCTAAAGCCAACACAACTGGCCATAAGCGGACGTACAGCGCGATACCGGGCTATCAGCGAATGGGCCCGAAGTGGTATAAAGTGCGACGACTGACCGACAGGAGTCTCTACCGGGACAAGAAGGAGAGCCATCAACACGACCCCAATTACATGGGCTTTCAATCGTTGAAACCCCTGAAAGGGTGGTACGAGTTGAATGTGGACAAAGGCCAGCGACACTACCTGTGCCGATACAAACTGTCGGACGACTCTTACTGTACATATCGGGCCACCCGTTCGCAGCGTATGGCCCGTCACTTGAACTGCTCTCACTTCCGGAACCGTCGGTTCGCGTGCCGTCAGAGCGGCTGTTCCCGCGTATACCTCAACCCGACAACACTCCGTCAGCACGAGTTGAACCACAAGTGCGGGTTTGGCATTGAAAATGGCCGCTATATGAACAGCGTGTGCGGCAATAAGAACATTATGCGGTTCCGGCGGAGTGTCATCGGACCCGACGGCCGCTCTAAGGTATACCAGTGCGCTATCTGTGACCGCGAGTCCACTTCCCATACGGCTATTAAGCGTCACATTCATAACCAGCACTTGTGTCCCATACGTAATGAGTACATCGAGTGCTCGCCGCCGATACCGACCGCTGACAGTGTCCCAGAGATTTCCGCCGGCGCTGACAGCGATGGCGACGACATACAGATAATCGAAGAGAATTTGGCCACCGATACCGGTCGGCGTGAGTCACGCGTCAGTCCAGAGACTAAGCAGTTCTTACTGGAGAGAAATGCGCGGCCGGTGTCGACGGCCCGACACCGCTTCTGTATGCAACAGTTGGAGCGATTGGTACGGATTCGACCATTTTTTGTCCGCACACTTATCGACGGCCACACCCGCTATGTCTGCCAATACCTCGACTGTCGCTTCCCGGCCAAGACTCTGGAGTACATATCAATGCATTTAAAAGGCAAACATTTTGTGAATTAAATCAGTGCTTAAGTCTATTGAATAGTCAATCAATTGGTTTTAATTTATCATAATTTTTTTGGTTATTTTTTGTGTTTAAATTGTTTTGGAAATTATTTATTAATCATAAACGCAAACAAACATGTGTTTTGCTTAACATCTCATTTAATTTTGTTTTAATTACTGTACAGATTGTAAAACAGATTTTTTTTGTCATTTTGTAATTAATTTTCTAATAATTTTTTTGAATACAAAAATCCCATTTAGATCTGATTTTAAACTTAATGCTTTACTAAACATTTAACCAAACATTTAATTTAATTTTTACAATAAGTTGTAATTATTTTAATGCCTACTTTTTTTGCGCTATACTTAAGTCAAACTTACAGTTAATTAATGTATAAAATCTTATTTATTAATTGTTTTCTCATGTAATGATCACATTAAATGCACAATAAAATGAATTATTAATTACAAATTAAAATTATTACTATAATTATAAATAATTAAAACTAACAAAAATTTAATTAATTTGTGCACAATATTTGTTTTACCATAATTTGTTAGCCAAAATACACCATAATTTAAAATTAATAATTGTAATAATTAGCTAAATCAATCTGTGTTAGGGCTGATTGTGGTAAAAAATAATTAATTATCAAAACTAGATTAAATTAAATGCGTTACAAACTGGTCATACAAATGGCATTTAACTGCCGGTCCCTTAAGATGTCATACAATCTTAAGAAAAGTCATTGAAAAACTTGAAAAAATGCAAACTTAATGATGAAATCGAAAATAACGTCTCATTGGGGGCAATGACTGACCCAAACCCTCAGCCATTGGCAGTCAATACACAACAATCCATACGTTAAGTCACTTTTAGTAGACGTTATTTATGGACACAAAATGAATGAATAAAAAGTGAATTACTGTTACGTTTGAGTCAAACAAAACGTATGTTTTTTCTATTGTGTTATTGTATTTGAAATGCGAGACAATTATCAGTAAAACCAACTCTTCGGGCGGACACATCCACTCCGGAGTCGTGGTATCGATACACACGAGTGAAGACACAGCAGCAGCGCTCAAGACATGGATCAATCGGACGCTTACGCCGACGCTTACGAGGCGAACAGCTTTAAGGGCCGCACGTATTACGAGTGCCGTCTCTGTTGTGGTGACGAAGCGGTGGTCGAAATGGACGAGAAAGACATCGTTCGGCACGTGTTTGTCGAACACGTGCTGAAGGAAGAGATGGCCGTCGCTTCGGCCGCCACTCTGGCCGCGAGTTCGGTGGCCGACAGTCCCGACGCCAGCGATGACCCCAATAGCGGTCATAGCGTTCAACGCACGCATATCTATAGCAACGGTGACCACCGATCGCCGCCGGATCAGCTCAACGATGGTATGTATAGACAGCGTGTGGGACAACATATGAATGACATTTGTTTGCCATTAGATCGTCAATCGGTGGCCACAAAAGCGGATCAAATTAGAAATTTTGCGAATAGACAGTCAATGAATTTGCCCGAAGCCAGACCTGTCATCACTGGTCGACCGCCGGCCCACACATTTGGCCAATCGTCGTCGAGACGTCCGCGTAATGACCAGAATATGATAACTGCGGCAAAACATAGCACAACTCGAGTGCCAGCGGCGGCACCGTTTGCACCAACATTTCATCGCTCAGTATCGTTAACCTCTAACAGTAGTCAACCCGAGTTTATTGTGGACACAAAGCGGTTCCCGTGTCTGGAGAAGGGTTGCGGAAAGACATTTGGTTTTATGCAATCATTACTACTTCATCGCCGCAAACACACCAACCGAGTGGACAAAACGGCGGCAAATCTGACCACAAAAGCCATAACAATACCAAAAGCCACGGCAGCTGTCCGTTCAAACGCATTGATATTCGACGACAGGTGCCACGAGTGGACGTATTGCGCGATTCCCGGCTATCAGCGAATGGGCGACAAGTGGTTCAAAGTGGTGAAGACTGACCGCAGCGTCAATCGGCACGAGAAGGAGTCCTATCGACACGACCACAACTACCGGGGCTTATGTTCGCTGAAACACTTGAAAGAGTGGTATGAGTGCGACCCGAGCGGCGGCCAAAAGCGGTACCGTTGTCTCTTCGAGATGGCCGCCAACGGCACTGTTTGTCCGTTTCATACGCTTGGGTCGCAACGAATGGCCCGTCACTTGAATCTCGTTCACTTCCGGAACCGACGATTCGAGTGCCGCTATTGCCCTAAAGTGTTTCTCGAGCCCAACAGCAAACGGGTCCACGAAATGAACCATCGGTGCGGGTTTGGCGCCGGCAATGGCAACACCATAGGCGGGCCGTGCGGTAACCGATGCATATATAAATACAAGCAATTTATCATCGTTGACGGCGTTAAGATGCGTGAGTGCAGTCTCTGCGGCTACACCACCCCTCACCGGTCCATCGCTCGCCACATTCACAACAACCATCTGTGCCCGTTTCGCAACCAGTGGTTCGAGTGCTCCCCACCTCCCGGTGCCGCCGCCGCCCAAGACTCTGCCGTTTCTAACATTTTGGCCAACATTGGCCTCACAGGCCAACCCTCGACGTCCGCATTGACCGCCAATGCCATCAATGATGACAGTAATGACTTTGACGACGACTTTGAGATCATTGACGAGAATATAGCCACCGATGAGCGTCGGCGCCGCTCCCGAGTCAGCCCAGAGATCACCGAATGGCTGCGCGCGAAGAATGTGATGACCTGTTCGACCGCCCGATACCGCAAATCTATGCAAGAGTTGGAACGATTGGTACGCATTCGGCAATTCTTTGACCTCCGCCTCGTCGACGGCCGCAACCATTATGTCTGCCAATTCCGGCCACAAGAGTGTCACTTCCCGGCCACGACTCTCGAGTACATATCTATACATTTAAGTGGCAAACATTTTGTCAATTAAATTAGTGGTCAGTCTATTGTTCTTTAAATAGGATTTAGTTTTTTTGTGTTATTTTAATTCATAAACTTTTTTTTGTAATTATTTTGTGATTTATTAACTGTTAACGCAATCTATTGTGTCCTAAGATCTAATTTATTGTTAATCTGGTTTACAATTGGTGTACAAAACAATTGTCAACTTATTTTTCCTGTAATTAATTGTACAAATTTATGACTGAATTTACAAATACTCTTTAATTTACCTAATTTTCAGCTGTTTATAAAACAAGATTGAAACTCATTTTAATTGAATTAATTTAATTGTAGTAATAATTATTATAAAACCTATTCTTGAAATACGTTTTCAATGAATTCATTCATAAAATTATTTATTAATTTTTTAATAAAATATTTTTCAATTTTAGATTCATTTTTTAAGTTAATTATAAATTGTAAATAAATTTTTAATTAAAACATGAATTATAATATTTAATAACTAAATATTAAATGAAATATAATAACAGTAAATTACATTCAACTTTGGATATATTGTATTTTAATCGCATTGTTATATTGATCTAAATTAAACAATAATAAAACAAATAAAAATGTCAAAACTTGATTTGACTCAAAGTTAATCATTAAATTAACTGTAAATTAATCAGTGGTCAACACAAATCACATTTAACTACTGGTCCCTCAAATGTCAAAAAGACTTAAGTCATTGAAAAACTAGAAAAATCTTATAATTTGTGATGAAATACAAACACTAAATAACGTCTCGTTGGGGGCAATGACTGACCCAAACCCTCAGCCATTGGCAGTCAATACACAACAATCCATACGTTATGTCACTCTTTGTGGACGTTATTTACGGACAAACCTATGAATAAAAAGTGATTGCATTTAAAAGCAGCAAAAGTTTTGTACAAAACGTAAGCCTTTTATATGTTATTGAAATGCGAGACAATTATCACTAAAACCAACTCTTGGCGGACATCGACTGCGGAGGTATGCCTACAGCGAAGACATCCCGAAGACAAGATTAAGACAATGGCGGACAACGCGGTGGAAATAGTGGTAATCAATGGCCACAAGTTTTATCTGTGCTGTCTCTGTGCCGACGGCGAAGAAGTGGTCGATAAGGACCAGAAAGTCATTATCCGTCACGTGTTTGTCGACCACTTGAGGCCGCAATCGCTGACCACTGTTACCAATACTCTGCCAACGAGTCCAGTGGTCAACAGCGCCGACACCAGCGAAGGGGTTAATAGTGATGATAGCGTTGTTCAAAGCAAACCGAGTTATGGCTACGGAATCCGATCGTCGGATCAGCTCAACGATGGTATGTATAGACAGCGTATTGGACAATACGGTCAGCATTTAAGAGTAATGTGTTTGTCATCAGATCGTCAATCCGTGGCCACAAAATCGGATCAAATCGGAGTTAATGCGAATAAACAGCCAAAGAGTTTGTCCGCCACTAAAAAGCAAATCACTTGTCGATCGCCGGCCCACACATCTGGCCAGTCGTCGGCGAAACGTCCGCGTAATAGCCAGACATTGATAACAGCCGTGAAATGTGACACAAATGCAGTGCCATCAGCGGATCCATACGCACAGACATCTCAATCATTATCACCGTCGACGCCGACCGCTAGTGAATCAGTTTTTGAGCCAATAAATACTGATCTCATTGTCGACACAAAGCGCTTCTCGTGTCTGGAAAAGGGCTGCCGAAAGACATTTGCTTACTTGCAGTCATTACTACTTCATCGCCGCCAACACAGCCAACGAGTGGACAAAACAGCGGCTAATTTGAACACAAAAGCCAATAAGATATTGAAAGGCAAAAACATTTGTCACGACTGGACGTACTGTCCGATCGCTGGCTATCAGCGAATGGGCGACAAGTGGTTCAAAGTGCGCAAACGTGACGACCGACATCTGGAGCCGCACCGGAAAGAGTCCTTCAAACACGACCCCAACTATCGGGGCTTACAATCACTTAAAAAAATGAAACAGTGGTACCGCACTGTCGGCGTGCCCTCCGACCCGAACCGTACTTTCCTTTGTCTCTATAAGCTGTCCGATCGCACGGTCTGTCGCTTTCAGACCAAAGCGTCGTCAGAGATGGCCATACATTTGCACATCAAACACATCGGCGACCGACTATTTGTGTGTCGAGTGTCCGGATGTGGTAAAGAGTATTTGCATCCCAACGCCCGGAGGAATCATGAGCTCAACCACGAGTGCGGTTTTGGCACCGGAAACGGCGAGACAATGACCGGTCCGTGCGGTAACCGAAACATCAATCGGTTTCGGCGATCGGTCGTCAATGACGGCCGCAAGCAATTCCAGTGCACTCTCTGTCATCAAATGGCCACTGAGTTCACGTCACTTAAACGCCATCTACACGACCAGCATCTGTGCCCGTCGAGGCTCGAGTGGACCGAGTGCTCCCCACCTCCCGGCGCTGTCCAAGACTCTGGAATTGCAAACAATGATAGCGAGCGCTCGCCGTCGACACTCACTGCCGATACTGTCCATGAGTTTACCTCTAATAATGACGGCGACGACGACTTACAGATCATTGACGAGAATATAGCCACCGATGACTGTCAGCGTCGCTCACGCGTCAGCCAAGAGATCACCGAATGGTTGCGCGAGAAGAATGTGAGGCCGCGTTTGATTGGCCGAAACTACACACGTATGCAAGCGTTGGAGCGATTGGTGCGGATTTGGCCGTTTTTTGACCACCGCCTCGTCGACGGCAACTCCCGTTATGTCTGCCAATACCGGCCACAAGAGTGTCACTTCCCGGCCACCACTTTGGAGAACATATCTATACATTTAAGTGGCAAACATTTTGTCAATTAAATCAGTGGTTAAGTCTATTGAGTACTCAATCGGATTTAATATATCGTAATTTTTTTATTAACTTTTTTGTCTGTAAATTGTTTTTAAAAGTATCTGTTAATCTATTGTCACTTTAATTAATACCGTAATGTCTGTCGTTATGTTTGCCTCAAAAGTGTCAGTTCGCCCACCAATAGATTGTTTTACATTTGCATGCATTTAATGGGCAATTATTTTGTTAACTAAACCAATAGTCAGCTTATTGTTCATTGATTTAGATTTTCAGTGTTATTTCAAATCATTAACTTTTTTGTAAATTATTTTGAAATTTATTA
Organism: Medioppia subpectinata; assembly: GCA_905368565.1. Lineage (NCBI taxonomy): Eukaryota > Metazoa > Arthropoda > Arachnida > Sarcoptiformes > Oppiidae > Medioppia > Medioppia subpectinata. Next base: position 11,033 of record CAJPIZ010000473.1, read on the forward strand.
CCGGTGATCGTAAACTCAATTAATGGTGTGTTTAACATAGCATTTATTGTTTATTTATATTTTCCATGTATTCTTACAAAACAATTGTAAACTTATTTTTGTTTTAATTAATCGCCAAATTATATTACAAATATTTAGTTACAATTACTGCACTATTAAATTACTTAATTTTTATCTGTTTTTTGAACTCAATATAATTGTTTTAATAATTATAATAATTATGGTTAAAAATCTATACTTCAAATAAGTAAAAACACTATTGTATTAATTTTTTATTACATTTTACATTAAAAATATTTTAATCGCATTTCAAATTTTTAATTGCATATTGGAATAAAATATAGTTATGTTTATAATAAAAATTATAATAAAATAAAGTACAGTAGTTACAGTTATTTACATATAACTATCGCTAATAAACAACTATTACAGGATTGAATATTTAGAACCATTTAGATTAAACCACATATGGTTTATGGTAAAAAATTAATGTCAAACTAGATTAAATTAAATTTTAGTTATTAAAACATGCCTAATAAGAGTTAATACAAATCACATTTAATCACCGGTCCCTCAAATGTAAAAAAAAACTTGACTCAAGTAAACTTAAGTCATTGAAAAAAACTTGAAAAACAATAATTTGTGATGAAATAAATTAATGACTAAATAACGTGCCGTTGGGGGCAATGACTGACCCAAACCCTCAGCCATTGGCAGTCAATACACAACAATCCATACGTTATGTCACTCTTTGTGGACGTTATTTACGGACGAATTGAATGAATAAAAAGTGATTGCATTTAAAATCAATTTGTGTCACAAAAACCACTATTTGTTGAAATGCGAGACAATTATCACCGAAAACAACGACAACAACAAAAGTCTTGAGCGGACACCGCGTGTCCCGGAAGTGGTGATCACCGGTCGGCCGAAGACATGCCTCAGAGTGTGGATAACGCGTACGGATTGGAGACAATCAATGGTAAAGAGTATTACGAGTGCTTTCAATGCGATGAGTACTTCCGACACATCAAAGACATTATCCGTCACGTGTTTGTCGACCACTTGAGGCCACAATCGCTGACCACTGTTACCAATACTCTGCCGACGAGTCCAGTGGCCGACAGTTCCGACGATACCAGCGATGGCGCCAATAGTGATGATAGCGTTCAAAGCACACCAATCTATGGCACACTGGATCAGCTCAACGATCGTACGCATAGACAGTCGAAACGTCCGCCTAAGTGCCGGACAGTTATAACAGCCGTGGAATGTGACACAACTCCAGTGCCATCAGCGGATCCATACACACAGACATATCAATCATTATCATCGCCGCCGACCGCTAGTGAACCAGATTTTGAGCCAATAAATACTGATCTCGTTGTCGACACAAAGCGCTTCTCGTGTCTGGAAAAGGGCTGCGGAAAGACATTTGGTTTTATGCAATCATTAATTCAACACCGACTCAAACACAGCCAACAGGTGAACAGAGCGGCCGCCAATTTGACCACAAAAGCCAATAAGATATTGAAAGGCAATAACATGTGCCACGACTGGACGTACTGTCCGATCCCTGGCTATCAGCGAATGGGCGACAAGTGGTTCAAAGTGAGTAAACGGGACGACCGGAAGTTGAATCGGGACCGAAAAGAATCTTTCAAACACGACCACAACTACCGGGGCTTAACATCACTTAAAAATATGAAACAGTGGTACCGCACTGACGGCGTGCCCTCTGACCCCAACCGTACCTTCCATTGTCTCTATAAGCTGTCCGATCGGACGGTTTGTCGCTTTCAGACCAAAGCGTCGCCAGAGATGGCCCTACATCTGCACATCACTCACATCGGCGACCGACGATTCGTGTGTCGAGTGTCCGGATGTGGTAAAGAGTATTTGCATCCCAGAGCCCGGAGGAATCACGAGCTCAACCACGAGTGCGGTTTTGGCACCGGAAACGGCGAGACAATGACCGGTCCGTGCGGTAACCGAAACATCAATCGGTTCCCGCGATCGGTCGTCAATGACGGCCACAAGCAATTGCAGTGCACTCTTTGTCATCAAACGGCCCGTGAGTTTACGTCACTTAAACGCCATATACACGACCAGCATCTGTGCCCGTCGAGGCTCGAGTGGGTCGAGTGCTCCCCACCTCCTGGCGCTGTCCAAGACTCTGGTATTTCCAACAATGATAGCGATCGCTCGGCGTCGACACTCACCACCGATGCTGTCCATGAGTTTACCGCTAATAATGACAACGACGACAACATCTTTGAGGTCATTGACGACAATATAGACATCGATGACTGTCGGCGCCGCTCACGCGTTAGCCCAGAGATCGCCGAATGGCTGCGCGCGAAGAATGTGAAGTCCTGTTCGACCGCCCGATACCACCAATGTATGCGAAAGTTGGAGCGATTGGTACGGATTCGACCCTATTTTGACCTCCGCCTCGTCGACGGCCACTACCGCTATGTCTGCAAAGAGTGTCACTTCGAGGCCACGACTCTGAAGAACATATCTTTACATTTAAGTGGCAAACATTTCGTCAATTAAATCAATGGTTAAGTCTATTGAGTACTCAATCGGATTTCATTTATCGTAATTTTTTTATTAACTTTCTTTGTCTGTAAATTGTTTTAAAAATTATTTCTTAATCTATTGTCACTTTAATTAATACCCTAATGTCTGCCATTATGTTCGCCCGCCAATAGTTTGCTTTATATTTGCATGCATTTAATGGGCAATTATTTTGTTAATTAAACCAATGGTCAGCTTATTGTTCATTGATTTAGATTTTCAGTATTATTTCAAAGCATTAACTTTTTTTTGTAAATTATTTAGAAATTTATAACCAGTGATCGTAAACTCAATTAATGGTGTGTTTAACATATCATTTATTGTTTATTTATGTTTACCGTGTATTCTTACAAATCAATTGTAAACTTATTTTTGTTTTAATTAATCGCCAAATTATATTACAAATATTTAGTTACAATTACTGCACTCTTAATTTACTTAATTTTTATCTGTTTTTTAATTTTTTTAATCAATTTAAGTCATTTTAAACTCAATATAATTGTTTTAATAATTATGGTTAAAAACCTATACTTGAAATAAGTATACAATTATGTATAACACTATTGTATTGTTTTTTATTACATTTTAAAATATTATAATCGTACTTACAATTTTTAATTGCATACTGGAGTAAAATATAATTATGTTAATTATAATACTGTATTAAGTTTACAATAAAAATTATAATAAAATAAAGTACAGTAGTTATAGTAATTTACAACTATTACAGGATTTAATACAGTGTTTAGAACCATCTAGATTAAACCACATATGGTTTATGGTAAAAAAAATTAATGTCAAACTAGATTAAATTTTAATTATTAAAACATGTCTATAATAAGAGTTAATACAAATCACATTTAACTACCGGTCCCTCAAATGTAAAAAAAAACTTGAGATAAACTTAAGTCATTGGAAAAAAAACTTGAAAAACAATAATTTGTGATGAAATCCACAAAACACTAAATAACGTGCCGTTGGGGGCAATGACTGACCCAAACCCTCAGCCATTGGCAGTCAATACACAACAATCCATACGTTATGTCACTCTTAGTGCACGTTATTTACGGACAAACCTATGAATAAAAAGTGATTGCATTTAAAACCAGCAAAACATCTGCTTTTTATGTGTTATTGTGTTTGAAATGCGAGACAATTATCACTAAAACCAAGTCTTGGCGGACATCCACTCCGGAGGTATGCCTACAGCGAAGACACTGTAGACACATCCCGAAGACAACACATATGCGAGACAATGGCGGACAACGCGTACGAGTCGGTGGTCTTCAACGGCCGCACGTATTATGAGTGCCGTCTCTGTTGTGGTGACGAAGAAGTGGTCGAAATGGACGAGAAAGACATTATCCGTCACGTGTTTGTCGACCACTTGAAGCCGCAATCGCTGACCACTGTTACCAATACTCTGCCGACGAGTCCAGTGGCCAACAGCGCCGACACCAGCGATGGCGCCAATACTGATCAACACATCCAACGCCCGCCAAAGCTAGTGATTTATGGCGATGGGAACCGATTGCCGGATCAGCTCAACCACTGTACGTAAAGACAGACGATATATCATGCGTTTAATTATACTATGTTTACAATTAGATCGCAAATCCGAGGCCACAAAAGCGGATCAAATGAGACATTACGCGAATAAACAGTCCAAGAGTTTGTCTCGTCGTCCGAAGACATGGAAAGAGAATTGTTTGGAATTATTAAACTATATTCTCGAACGCGAAGACTCGTCCCCTTTCAGGTCACCCGTGGATCCGATCCAATATCCAGACTATAAACATGTGATCCACACTCCCATGGATTTGACGGCCATTAAGGAGCAGTTGGTCTCAGATCTATACGAGACACCCAACGAGTTCTGTAGAGACATGCGATTAGTGTTTGTTAATTGCAAATCCTATAATACCAACAAAAAGTCGAGAATCTATTCAATGGGTGTCCGACTGTCGGGTCTTTTTGAACAGAAAATACGGCTAATTATATCTGATTGGCGTTCAAATCGTAAACACGAGACTCATCTGAAACCAGGCATCAATTCTAAGCGCCGAAAGCCTATCCCATTGTCGAGCCATACATCTGGTCAGCCGTTGCCGAAGCGCCCGCGTATTGACCACAAGTTGATGAGTGCGGCAAAACATGACACAAATACAATGCCTTCAGTGAATCCATACGCACAGACCTCTCAGCAGTCATCACTTCCACCGACCACTAGTCAACCCGATTCCCAGCCGATGGACACCGAGTGTATTGTCGACACAAAGCGGTTCCCGTGTCTGGAGAAGGGCTGCGGAAAGACATTTGGTTTTATGCAATCATTAATACAACACCGACTCAAACACAGCCAACGGGTGAACAAAACGGCCGCCAATTTGATCACAAAAGCAAATACGGTATTAAAAGTGGACACCGTTTGCCACGACTGGACATTCTGTCCGATCCGTGGCTATCAGCGAATAGGCGACAAGTGGTTCAAAGTGCGCAAACGGGACGACCGACATCTGGAGCGGCACCGGAAAGAGTCCTTCAAACACGACCACAACTACATAGGCTTGTATTCACTGAAGCCGTTGCGACAGTGGTATCAGTGCGACGCCAGCGACGGCCGAAAGCAATACCGTTGTCTCTACGAGATGTTCGACCGCACTGTCTGTCCATTTCTGACCAAATCATCCCAAGAGATGGCCCGCCATTTGTATGTCAATCACTTCCGGAACCGGCAGTTCTCGTGCCGTCACTCAGATTGCGATAAAGTGTTTCGCGACCCGAAGTCGCTGAGGAATCACGAGCTCAACCATCAGTGCCGGTTTGGTATCGACAACAACGGCAAGACAATGACCGGTCCGTGCGGTAACCCAAACATACATCGGTTCCGGAGACCGCTGGTCGTCGACGGCGTTAAGCGATACCAATGCGCTATTTGTGGCCATATATCCAATTCTTGCCGATGTCTCAAACGTCATCTTCACGACCAGCACCTGTGCCCGTATCGGCTCGAGTGGATCGAGTGCTCCCCACCTCCAGGCGCTGTCCAAGACTCTGGTATTGCTAACAACGATAGCGAGAGCTCCGCGTCGACACTCACCGCCGATGTCGTCCATGAGTTTCGCGCCAATAATGACAGCGACGACGACTTGCAGATCATATATGACGAGAATATAGCCACCGATGACCGTCAGCGCCGTCGCTCACGTGTCAGCCCAGAGATCACCGAATGGTTGCGCGCGAAGAATGTGAAGACCTGTTCGATCGCCCGATACCACGAATGTATGGAACAGTTGAAGCGATTGATACGGATTCGGCCCTTCTTTGAGTGGCATAGAATCGACGGCCACTACCGCTATGTCTGCACACATGAGCCCGAAGAGTGCCAATTCTATACCATTGATCTGATGTCCATTTCCGTCCATTTAAAGTGGAGACACTTTGTTAATTAAATCAATGGTCAGTTTGTTTGCCAATTAAATAAGAGTTACATTTTTTAGTGTCTTTAGTGTTATTTCCAAACATTTTATTTTTTGTGTAATCATTTTGCAATTTATTAATTATAAACGCAATCTAATATGTGTTTAAGATCTCATTTAATGTTTATTTGAGTTTAATTTCTGTTCAAATTAATTGTAAACTCATTTATTTTGTGATTAATTATAAAATTTCATTATTTAAGTTACAAATACTCCTTTCACTTAATTTTTGTTGTTTTTTAACTTCAACTTCAATTGAAACTCATTTTAAATACAACTTAATTGTTGTAATTATTTTAAATAGTATTTCTCCTGCGGTATACTTAAAGCAAACATACAATTAATTAATTCATTCATAAAAATGATTAAAAATGATTAAAAATGATTAAAAATGATTAAAAATGAGTAAAGGTAATTAATTAATTAAAATCTACATAAAATGTATTCATAAAATTTTGGCCAAACTTTTAAACAAATACTTAAATCTACAAAACTTTGTAAAAATAGTTATAAAAAATTAAATAAAAATATTTTATTTTGTACTAAAACCACGATTAATTAACTAATTACCACCATAATCAACTAACACCCACCCAATACAATAGGGCTAATTAACGGTCGTAATTGATTATAACTGAATAAAGCACTAAAACAATGGGCAATAAATCAATTAAAAGGCCAAACAATAGGCGGACGTAATTACTGGACATTTGAGTCAATATTTATCGTCTGTTTTTTGCATTCACTTCACAATTATATGTCAAACAAGTCTTCAATCACTCAATCAGTGGTCACTTCCAGAGTCGCCACCGAAGCCGTCATCCAGAGTGGGAGACAACGCCACACAACTACCAAATACACTGGTCTTCCTCCGGGTGTGCGATCACTGGTGACCAGCGCTTCCAGTCGTGCGCTGTCTCTGACAGTCTCTGACAGTCTCTGAAAGCGAAAGGGAGTCAAAGAGAGTGAGAGAGCAATGACTTCCAGCGCCGAAGACTATTACGACCGGATGACCATCGATGGCAAACCGGTGTACGTATGCCTTCAGTGCGATGAGTGTCAGCCGTTGGAGAGGGATATTGTCAGCCATATTGTCCGCCAACACGTGCGGCCGCAACAGCACCGGCACCACAACAACAACACACCCACACCTCCAGAGCCACAGACCCATCACCACCAACAGACACAACAGCACCACAACCATCATCACCAACAGTCACAGCCGCCGCAGCAACAGCTGTATCACCGGCCGCCCCGACCGTCCATCATAACCACGGCCTCAGCCATCGCCGCCGCCGCCGCAGCTGCCGCTGAAGCCAACGCTTCCTCCGCAACCACTAGTCGTGATGTCAGCCATATGTCCGCCGCAGCCGTCGGCACCGCCTCCGCCGCCATAGATGCCAACTGCACGCCAAGAGAGCGCCAGTTTTCGACCGCCGGCGGAACTGGTGGGCAACCCGTGCGGTCAATGAAGCGCCCGTTGACGCAACAGACGGATCAGATGGATGATCAGGTGATTCGTCAGCAGAAGAGAGAGCACATGAACAATCTGTTGCTACGTCTGGCCAAACGTCAGGTGTACGGCCAGTCGACCGCCACCGCCGCCACCACTGAGAGCGGCGCCAATCGATCTCAGGATCCAGTGAGTGATCACTTCGCTATGCAATCAAATAGTCGTCCAGTGAATAATCAGACGGCGATGTCGTGGACGCCATCGGATGCACACCAACAGCAACGACAACAACACCACAATCAGCAGCAGCTGCTTATGAGCCAAAAACCGGTGCCAATGAGTGACCATTCGATGCGACCGCCGTATAAGAAGTTCCGCAGAGAGCACCCGATGGAAGTACAATCGCTACAAGAATACCATCATCACCAGCAACAGCAACAATACCATCAGCAACAACAGCAGCACCACTACCACCGTCAGCAGCAGCAACAACAGCAGTCAATGGATCAAATGAGTGGTTACCAGTCATACGGGCGGCCATTGGACTACTCGTTTGGCCAATCGGCGACTTCCACTGTGGCTCAGCCGGGCGTCGGCGGCCACCACAACACCGGTGAACAAAAACGGGACACAAAGCGCTTCCAATGTACGGAACACGGGTGCGGAAAGACGTTTGGTTTCATGCAATCAATGCTTCTTCACCGCCGCAAACACAGCCAAAGAGTGGACAAAACGGCGGCCAATCTGACGACCAAACCGTTGAATCTAATCGCTCACAAACCGCAGATTGCGGCCAATCAGTGGACGCACAGCACGCAAGTGGTGGCCGGCGGTTACCTACGGGTGGCCAACAAGTGGTTCAAAGTGCGTCGACTCACCGACCGGTCTATCAATCGGGACGAGAAGGTGTCCCACTTGAATGACATGAACTACAAGGGCCTCCAGTCGTTGAAACGGCTGCGCGAGTGGTACCGCTCCGATGTGGTCGACGGTCAGAAGTACTACTACTGTCTGTACCGGTTGTCGAGCACACTGTGCACCTTCTCAACCCACCGCTCGCAACACATGGCCCGTCACCTGAACTGTTCCCACTTCCGGACGCGTGAGTTCCGGTGCCGAGAGCCCGACTGCGGTCGTGTGTACGTCAACCCCACGACACTGCGGCAGCACGAGCTCAACCATCAGTGCGGGTTTGGCATCGAGAACGGGAAGACAATGGCCGGTCCGTGCGGTAATCCCAATATCAATAAGTTCCGGCGCCGTGTCATCGAGTCGGGCGTCAAACTGAATCAGTGCGCCATCTGTGAGCTCATCTTCCGCACCGGGTGTGCCATCAAACGCCACATTCACGACCAACACTTGTGTCCGGTGCGCAACGAGTGGGTTGAGTGTTCGCCGCCGCCGCCCGACCAACCGCTTCCCGTCGACGCCGTATTGCTTCCCATGGATATGAGTGGCGGCGGCGCCGGTAATGGCGGCCATAACCCGGTGGTCGACTCGTCCGGCGGTAGTATAGAGATTGTCGGCGAGATAGTGGCCGCTGAAGACTTGCGCGCCGAAGTGGCCGCAGCCGTCGGCGCCTCACAGCGTGAGGTGACTCGTCAGATACGGCAGCGCGTACTCGACTCGTGCCCTATCGGCCGTTTCGCTCTCTGTATGGAAGAGACCAAACGACTGGCGCTGATTCGGGCGATGTTTGACCGCCGACTGATGGCCGGCCAGTGCCGCTACGTGTGCCGCGAGTGCGACTTTCCCGCCACATCCGTGTCCGACATATCTGCGCACTTACAGCTCAAACACTATGTTTTATAATCCCATTTTCACAGTAACTAAATTTTCATTCATTCACACACTCTTTCTGTTCATTATTTTCACACAACTTTTGGCTAAACTTTTCCCGACTGTCCGGTCGGTCTGTGCGGCCACCAGCGGGTCGCCCGACGACTGGCCAATCACTGACTGATTCATTCCATTATTAAATACTCTCATAACTATCAAAACAAAACCACTTATTATTTATTATTATAATTATTATGAATACCTCTTATAAGAGATATACAGTAGATATAAAGGCAAAGACAGTACAGAGATATGCAGTGCCAGAACATACCGTTTCCCTCATTAGCATCGGAGGCACCGGTAGTAGTGAACCGGTGTTTGAAGTTTTTTAATTTATATGATTATATGTTTCATGTTTTGTATTAATTATTTAATTGTAAAAAATGTGTTTTTAATTTACAAACAAAACTTATAAGAGAAACAAACCAATAGATGTGTGTTTAACATAAGATATGATTTATTTAATTAAATGTTTATTTTATAAATAATTATTTAATAATTACAAACACTTTGTGTGTTTCAAAACATATTATTATAGATATAACTATTTTTGTTGATAATTATTATAACTTCTACACAAATTCGTCGCTTATTTATTACTTTTAATTATTATTACTTTTAATAGTTTTTAATTATTATAAAAATGTCACTTAATTTTAAATTATTTTTAATCGCATAACAATATGTATCAAAACAAACAGCAATTGAACACTCAATGCAATTGAATCTAAATGTCAGCTTAAAGTATAGATTAATTATTTAATTATTATTTAAAAGGATTTATGTTTAATTAGAGCTCTAATTAATGTGTGTTTTTATTTATTGCCGCAACAAAAACTATAACCATATGTAAAACACATGCAATTTATTTCATACAAAAACAATATTTAAAAATATTTATTACTATATTATAAATACAATTGTTTATAACAAATAGTCTGTAAATAATACTCTGATATTAATTATTATTATTATAAAGTTTGTAACGATTTTATTTCTTTCCATTTAAATGCTATAATAAAATTCATAAACATTTCATAAATATTTATGTAATTGTAATTAACTAATGATTTTTCCATAACTAATGTGAGAGAGAGAGAGAGAGAGAGAGAGAGAGATGTAAGCAAAAAACACTACAAAAACAAATATTAATTCAAACGTAAACTAATTTCTTAGAAAATCAGTTAATTTTACGCTAAATTATTGACAAAAAAAACTTTCCAGTATTTCATACACAAAACCAATCGCTAAATGTGTTTAATAAGCAAAAAACGTATTGAAAAATCAAATCAACTTAACATTGATTTTTTACAGCGAAAATTGTTTATTAATGCAAATCATAAATAGATTTCATTCATACCCTAATCAATCATATCATTAAAAGTATATATTAAGTAATTACAAGTTTATATTAACTTATTTTATTTTTGCCCAACAGAATGTTCAAGGTCTTTCCACGAAAATGTACAAACACTAGCCTACCCTTCAATCCCAATACCCCCGTCAAGTGGGGCATCGATTGATTGCCACACCAGTGAAAACGATTAATGTAAATATATGTAAAGATAATGTGTGTTAATAGTAATACTAATAACTTATTACTTGTAATTTTACCAACATTTCCGAGGCTTATATGCAATCAAATTAAGTGTTTTATTTACTTTGAAATTTTGTTGCATTTGTGTGCGATTTTTCGCATTAATTTTACGCAACTTTTTTATGTTTGTTTTTTAAAACATTAATTTAAGTAAAAAGTTTTTACATTTAATTATATGACAAATTCATTCAATAATCAAGTTTATCACTCGTATATAAAAACATTTAAAACTTATTTATTTAGAAATTTTAACTAAAATTTATTTTATAATTTTTAAAAATTGTCTAATTAAATAAATGCACCTTGGGTGTTTCAGTAACTAAGCATGTTTTCCTATTATTTCACTACAATATCGATTGTTTTATCGATATTATTGGCCACATCTGAAGCCCAACGCAAAAGTAAGTGAATTAAGACTTATTATTAATTTATTTCATAATCAAATAAATTAAACACTGGATTAAGCGTATAGAGGGGCCCGGGATTATGAGCTCGAGCTGCCGGCCAGTCGGTCGGCCATCGATCGCAAGAACATGAACGGAACCGATAGTACGGACGACAAGGGGTCGGGCGGTGGGGCCGTAGTTCAGCCCAGTCTACAGAACCGGTTGCGGCCATTATATACGGACCCATCGGGATGTCACTACTGTCCCAATGAAAACCATTTGATCCATTACTCCGCCCGCAACTGTAAACCAGTGGGCAGTGCCGACGGCACCTGTGCCGGCCAGTCGTGTCCCAAATATTTTGATTGTCCCAAACGGGAGGCCAACCAAACGGCGCCCAACGGTAAGTCTGATGCAAAAAAACTACACAAACTTTTCACAAACACTCGCTATAATTGTTTGCCGCGATTTGTGTCCACAGGTTGTGAATACAAGGGTAGGATCTATGCCTTCGATGCCAAAGTCCCGGTGGACAACCCGTGCCATCGGGACTGTTATTGCGCTGAGAACCGGTTGGCGGACACCAACCGGTCGGAGCCGACCATACGGTGCTCGGAAATGGACTGTTTTAATCAGTTACGATCGCCGCAGACCTACTGTTACAACGTTCACGAAGAGGGCCAATGCTGTCCGCGCCTTCACTGCCCGACTGGCGACCAGTTGGCCGCTCGGGTGAACTGCCAATACGCCGGTCGCGAGTATCGGTACGGCGAGAGGATATACCCCAACGATGACTACTGTACAGAGTGTACGTGCGATGAGCGCTGGGATGAGCTCAAGTCGCCGGCGATGAACGGCACCGGCAGTTGTCGTCGGATCCGCTGTCACGTGGAGTCGAACCCGAGGTTTCGGGCCGGATGTCTGCCCATATACCACGAGCGCACCTGTTGTCCCATCGATTACTTTTGCCGTAAGTTATATTTATCGTTGATTTTCTGGCCACTGATAATAATATTGATTGGTATACTCAATAGCGCCGCCCGAAGAGCACCACTGCCTGTTCGATGGGCGCCGGTATCGCATCGGCGAGCGGCTGGACATCGGCCGAAACGATCGGACGGACTGCACGTGTCTAATACCGCCGGACTTTACTTGTGTCGAGCGGTCGCGAGTGAAGTTACCGCCGTCTGTTCCCACCTTCAGACCACCGGTCAGGACAACTACCACAGCATCGGTGGTGAACACAGGCGACACTGTCAGCAAACAAAAGTCTAACGCAGAGACCAACAGCTCCGGCAACAGCGCCGGTGCCATCAGTTTCCCTACCGATGATCCCAAACCAGAGTCCGTTAAATGTCCGCCATTTATACCGGAAGGTCTTCAGTGCGCGGGCACTAACTGTACCACAATTATCGACGATAACGGGTGTCAGGCGTGTCGGTGTCAGAGGCCGTGTCCGGTGTACAAGTGTCAGGGCTCGTGCTATTTGTTTGCCGTCACTCCCGGCCAGTGTCCCAAATGTAAGTGCAATTAATCACTCGCTGTCACGGGTCCTGAATCTGGTGGTCAGATGGTGTCCACACATATGTACGCCAACACTCATTCAAATACAGCGTTGCCGCCGATTAACGTCACAATTAATTATATAAATAACAGACTTTATTGTTTTAATTACAAATACAATTGCAAACAGAGTTATATCGTTGTATTTTAAAGACAATTTCATTTTACCTAATAATTTATATCAAAAATTAAAATAATTTCTATCTATTTTGAAACAAACATTTCTCTATTCTTACGCTTAATATAAAGTTATTTAAGAAACAATTTTCTCTATAATGAACCCGCGCTATAGTGTACACAATATTCTCTCTCTCTCTCTCTCTCTCTCTCTC
>CAJPIZ010000474.1:0-24252 GCA_905368565.1 Medioppia subpectinata
TTGAAAAAACACAATATAAAGCGTAAAATGCATTTTAAAAACTCCATACAATTGAATGGTAGAGAATATATGGTATATATAGGCCTAAAATGTATAGTGAATGCGAAATAATATATATTCTGTGAATATATACAAGCATTTATACGAATATATAAGCACTTGTTGGTGGTGTCAGTCAGTACCTGGTGTTGGTATGAGAGGAGATGCACAGGTGAGCGGTGGTAGTGGTGGTGGGGCTGATGTGAAGCTACCTGTGCTCTCCTCTATGCTCTCTCCTATGGTATGATTGAATGGTGTGTCGCTGGAGTGCATTCCGGTTGTGGCGATGGCTATACGCGAGAGATCAGCACAAGAGAGGGAGAGAGGGAGAGGGGGATAACCGGAGAGTATGTGTGTGTCTGCGAGTGTGCCTCAAGACTGGGCTCAGTAGCGCTGGTAGTCATGCGCCGTCCAGTTGTATGCGTGTAAAACTTATTGTAAGTTTATTGTATGCGAAACTTTTTTTGCTGTATATTTCTGTTCGCATTCAAAAACCAATTATCAAAAATCGACTCCAAATGATATGATACTATGGAAGCTAAAGTTCGGGTCATTCAGCTAGTGTTGTATCTCATATTATTTGCATTATGGACACCGCAGATACTGACCACCACTCAAATCGGTATGTTTTACACCACATTCAACATTATCGGCGTCTCTCACGCCGTCCGACACCCAAAACCATTGGCTCACTCTTGCAATTCATCATTTCATTACTTTTTTCTTGTTTTTCTATACGCTATGTATTGTCGATGAGAAGGCACTTCGTGTCAGATCAATGAGTTTAAGTGTCTAAACAGTACCAAATGTATTGACGAGACCAAGAAGTGTGACCATTGGTCGGACTGCGGCGACGGCGACAACTCTGATGAACAGGGATGCGATTTCCCGGCCTGTCATGAGGGCCAGTTCAGGTGCTCCAATGCCATCTGCATTCCTCAGGTAAGCTTTCACTGCATCAAACATTTGATCCCTATTCGGCATGTGATCGACCGAACAGCTCATCCCATCACTTACCCCACACCTGACACACCATAACTACCCCCAACCCCCTCCCCGAACAATGTTCATAGTGATCATCATCATTTGTATATTATGTTAGAACTATAACATTTTGGTGATAATAGTGTTAATTGGAAATTTAATATCGATTTTAATGTCAAACATTTAACTCAAAATTAATGTAAATAGTATTAAATGATTGATATGTTTGTGTATAGTCTGTAAACCATATAGTGTTTAGATGTAATTGAAATCCAATGCTTCCAACACTTCTATAATTGCAATCAAATATATTCGTAAACAATATTTTTTCGCCAAACAAAACATAATCTCAACCAAAACCTCACGTTTTCTCCACTAAAAAAATATCCATAAAAATCTCTCAAAACATTAAATATTTAAAATCTATTTAAAGTGAATATTTATTTGTGGCAAATATAATGGACACCTGTTGCTCACTGCCCTCACACTCTCTCATTTAACTCATATTAGCTCACAGTATATCTCAAACACATACATACAGACACACACACATGCATACCGGTCCTCATCCATCCCACAGTGGATGTCCTTTATTTGCTAAACTAAATGATAAGATAATACGAATACATATTAAATACTTATTTAATGAAAAAATATTTTTTTCCAACAAATATTATGACACTTATAATAGAGATGGAAATGTGACGGACATTCCGACTGCACCGACAGTTCAGATGAGGCCAATTGCAGTACGTCTACACAAATGACCACCAAATATATAGCACATGAAAAGCATATTTCTAAATAATTTTTCCCAACTTATTATTATATAGCGATGATCTCCTGTCCCGACACGAAATTTTTGTGTCCAACAGAAAAATTATGTATTAATAAAGAGAAACTTTGCGACGGAAAACAGGACTGTAAGGATGGCGCCGACGAGAAGGACGCCTGTTGTATGTCTTGTTAATAAACAGTTTATTAGCATTTGTTGTAATATTTTACATCCCGTACACGATTAGCGTCCAAACTGTGCGATTCTTTGTCGTGTGAGTACAAGTGCAGGGCTTCTCTCGAAGGCGGGACCTGTTATTGTAAGGACGGGAAGACCATTAACCCGAAAGACCAGAGAACGTGTATAGATCAGGACGAGTGCAAAGAATGGGGTTCTTGTGACCAGATCTGTATTAATACACCGGGCAGTCACCAGTGCCAGTGCGGGTCCGGCTATTCATTGGTTGAGCCCCGACATTGCAAAGCCACTAATAGTAAGAATAGAAACAATATTTTTAGATTGCATTTTAATTATATTGTAATTTAAGGTTCGGATATGCGGCTAATCTTTGGCCATCACAGCGCCATATATCGGATCGACGCCACCGGTTCCACGTTAGACACCATTACCAATACAACTGCCGTCAGCGGTATTGACTTTCATTACGTGAAGAATCAATTGATTTGGTCAGACGTCGAGACACGAAAGGTTTGAATTGAATGTCTTATACAGTATATGAAATAAAAATATATAATTGTTTCGGTGCCGCAGATCTATTTGATGCAATTGGACACATGGCGTCAGCCCAGAGCTTTCAATACCAGTATTCAACATAAGGAGATATCGGTGTCCTTTCAATGGAATCCGATTGCATTAGCCGTCGATTGGATCAACGATAAGATTTATGTTTGTGACACTCATAATCAGATGATAAGTCTGTTTGAAATGGATGGCAGTAAACACACGATTGTCATCAGTCAGAACCTGACGGCGCCGCTCGACATAGCGCTCGATCCGACCAAAGGTTTTATGTTTTTCACGGACACCGATAACATCGATCGGGCGCTTATGGACGGAACCCAACGAAAGACAATTGTCATGAACTATATATACAAAGCGTCGGGAATTACTGTTGATTATGTGAACGAAAGAGTGATGTGGTGTGACTCGCAATTGGATCAAATTGTGTCGGTTGACTACGAGGGCCAGAACCGACACGCCATCATCAGAGGCAGTACTAAAGTGCCGGCGCCCGTGAGGGTCACTCTCTTCGAGAATCACGTCTATTGGACGGACAGCACTCGACAGGGAGTTCTCAAGACTAATATCTACAACAATCCCGACGCCAACGTTGAGGCCATATATAGAGAGCGACGTCTGGCCAAAGAGCCGCGCGGTATCAAAGCGTTTCATTCGGTTCGTCAGCCAATAGTTCCTAACCCTTGCGGCTCTAATAACGGCGGCTGTCATCACATGTGTGTCATCACTCGCAACGGCGACGGCAGTGCCTATGCCTTAGGATACCGGTGCGCCTGTAGTATCGGCTTTCAATTGGCGTCCAATCAACAGACTTGTGTCAGAGTCGAGGAGTTCCTAATGTATTCGCAGCAGAAGTTTGTGAGAGGAATACTTCTGGACCAACAGTCGCCCGGATTTAATGATGCAATCGTTCCGGTGGTCAGCAGATCAGCCCGTTTTGTGGGACTCGACTTCAACGCCAGGAATAACTATATATTCTATTCGGACGTTATATTGGATGTGATCTATAAGATCAAAGTCGACGGCACCGGCAAAGAGAATGTGTTGGCCTCACAGAACGAGGGCGTCGAGGGTTTGGCCCACGACTGGGTCTCAAACAATCTGTATTACATCGACAGCCGGAAAGGGACTCTTAATGTGATCAGTGTTGCCAACTCTACAAACAAACGAGTTCTGCTGAAGAACCTGAAGCGGCCGCGAGCTATAGTGGTTCACCCGAACAAAGGGTTTGTGTTTTACTCGGAATGGGATCGACCGGCGAATATAAGCCGCGCATATCTGGACGGAACAAATGTGATGATCTTTAGGGGTGTTTTGCTCGGGTGGCCAAACGGGCTCAGCATTGACTACCAGTTGGATCGGCTGTATTGGTGCGACGCTCTGCTCGACCACATCCAACACGCGAACCTCGACGGCAGTGATGTCAAGACCATAAACTCTCCGCGCATTAAACACCCCTTCTCTCTAGTCATTCACGCCGAATGGCTTTACGTCACTGATTGGCGATTGGATGCCATCTTAAGAATGAATAAAGAGAACGGTTCTAACGAACGCATTGTCACCACTGTTGAAGAGGGCAGTCGTCTGTACGGCATTCGTGTGTTTAGTAAATCGGCCCAAAGAGTGGACAACAGACACCCCTGTCTTTACGACAACGGAAACTGTCAAAAGTTTTGTTTCCCGATTCCGCTGAACGACAGCCACAGCTCCGGTCTGACGGCTCAGTGCGGCTGTCCGTACGGCGAGAAGTTACAGGACGACAAGAAGACATGTTTGTCTGATCCGGACAAAGAGCCGCCGGTTCAGGCCTGTCCCAACTCGTGGGACTTTACGTGCGATAATCAACGGTGTATTCCGAAGACATGGGTCTGCGATGGAGACGACGACTGTTTGGATAACTCGGACGAGAAGCAGAACTGCACTCAACCGACGTGTAGTTCCCGTGAGTTTAAGTGCGCGAGCGGTCGATGCGTTCCCATCGGCTTTAAGTGTGATTCAGACAACGATTGCGGCGACTATTCGGACGAAACGGGTTGTGTGAACGTCACGTGTGAGGCCAATGAGTTCTCCTGTGAAAACGGCAGATGTGTTCCCCTCTCCTGGAAATGCGATTCGGAGAACGATTGCGGCGACGGTTCCGATGAGGGAGAGTCCTGTCACGAGAAGACCTGCGCCTACTATCAGTTCACTTGTCCCGGAAGTGGTCACTGTATTCCTCAAAGTTGGGTTTGCGGTCAGTGTTTTTGTTTGCTTTATTCTCAAGATTTGCTCAAACTTTTCATTTTTGTGTCAATAATAATAACATTATCACAATCACTGCTTCCACTCCACAATACCATTGATATTTGACCCCAAAATCCCATCTCAAAAGTCATTTTCTAATTTCTTGTTTGTTTAATTCAAATGTTTATCTTTTATGGTCTTATAATGGATTGTAATTCACAAAAGTATTTCGTGTTTCAAATCTGGCGAATGATCTCTTCATTACTGCCTTTTGTTTAACTCATATATAATTAACCGAAAAATTATGATTATTTTTTAATTAATACTCATTTTGAAAAGTATTTATAAAAATGTAGGTATTTTTAGAAATTTGATACTTTATTAGGCAATTATATAAATATAACGATACGATTATTAAAGTTGGGCGGAACAGTAGCTCACCGGTGCCTGTATTATATAAGTGAAGCATTAATGAGATAGGTTAATTGACAGAGGGTAGGTTTGGGTAGATTGAGCATTCGTACTTTTGCACTATACTTTGTAGTACTTTGTAGTATAAGTTAGTGTAGAGTATTTTATAAAGTTTCACATCTAAAAAGACATTTCTCAGTATTTGGACAAATGTTATGTGTATTTAAGTGTAAATGTCTCTCAAGGAAGACCAGTCTCTGTCAGTGATTGCATTTTGATTGAGTCACTCATTCAGCCATTTAAACATTCAAAGCCATTAAGCCATTCAAATATGTCTGTATTTAGAATCAAGAAAAAATAGTTGCTATTAAATTGCCATACAATTGATAGACAGGAGAGTGTTTTGATATACACAACATGTTTAAAAAAAAGTTTGATGTATTATATAAACACAACTATTTATAAAAATAGTGTTTTCAATATTTACAGAAATTGGGATAACATTTAGATTTATGACCATTAATGTGAAGGCTTTGAAAAAGTTTTGCTTTTTTCTTTTTTATTCAAAATATTTGTTTTTTTCAATAAAAAATGATCGGTATTTAAGGTTATCTCATAATAGTTGTGTGAATATAATTATTATATGCGCTCAGAGTATGAATAAATAATTATGTTATTTATATACTGTATTTTCCACATACACTACATAAAAATGTTATTCATTAAATAATCAGTCAATAAATCAATGTTTCCCACAATATTTTCAATGAATGCATTGGTTTTTCTCGGAAAAAGTTAATGAATTACTAATTAAATGATGAATACATAAAAAGATATATTGAAAAACAATTTTAAGAAAAAATATGTTAACTTTTAAAGCAAATACTTTAAGAGACAGCACAAGTGGTACTCATATGTAATTAAAAGTCACGAGAATTTTTTTCTTCACTTTTTATTTACACTTGATTTTGAAAAATAGTTAATTTTTTATAAATTGTGTTTATTTTCTGATTCATTCAATTGAATAATTACAGAACGCATTGGAAATGATAACAATTTGCTGATATTTATTGTTTTTTGTTTAACAAATTACACGTTTTATACCGCACATCGATCTTTCATGTGAATAATAATGATTTTGTATATTGACTCCAATATATAAAATGCATGCATTTTTCTGTCCATTAAATGGTTATTTGATTTCGTATAATATCTAATGCATGTCTTCTAATAATAAGTTTATGGTATTTGTGACCCCAAATATATATACAAATTATATAATGTAGTAATGATAGTACAATAATGTTACTGTAAATTGTGCTGATATTACACGTGATTCTGTTGCTATGCTTTAAAGCAAATTTGAACTATCATTAAATTTATATAAGTTATGTACAATTTATGTACGATTTCTAATTGCATATGATTATAATTTAGCCCATTCCTGAGGTTTTATAGCATATACCATCACTTTCATGATTATAGATTAGGTGCCAAAACTGACAATAATATTACAACAAATGAATAATACTGTAAATAATCATTCATTGAAAATTAGCATTGGTTGAGTGATCAGAGTATTTATAAAGACGTTAGTTCCTATTCTGCATACTAGTGTGGATTTGAATAAATTAATGTTGTATTAATAGATGAGTTTTCCTATGAAAAATTGTTTGACTAAAAAATAAATTGATGATTTGATGAATAACATCTAGGTGATATTCGTGCCTTTATAGTATTAAACAATAAATATATTTACCACTCAATGACATCACTTATTGTTTAGCGTTAATATAAAAATCTCTAAATCTTGAATTGTGTCTAATATTCACACCCTTTGCATAAATCATCGCATGTTTTGTGCACTTTATTGTAAATGAATTGTTAAACACTTAACTATAGAGTTGTGGTTACGGTTTGATGGGTTTCCACCAAATTCCGTGTCTTTTTCAATAAAAGCTTACATTAATTAAAATATCTTAAATTTCTGGAGTCCTGGAAGTCTCCAACACTTCCAAAAATGTCGGTTTACTTATAGTTTTTACTTTCCGTTGGTTTTATTTTTTTGTTGATATTTCTTATGAATAAGTTATTAATTTTTGTTGTATATAAATAACTTTTGAAAAAAGCTCGTTAATTTTAATGTAATAAATGGCTTTCAGCTGATTTTATTGACAATTATATAAATATTAAAAAATTTTGGTTTTTAAATAGAAGTAATAACGGAGTAATAGTAGCAAAAATTTTTAATAAACATTCTTACATTAAAAAGAAATCTCTCTCTCTCGACATAACACTCATTACATAATAATATGGGCAGAAATACTTGATTTGTGACCCTTTTTATTCACAACAAAATCTATGTACAGATATAATAATAATCGTTTGATAAGTAAAAACTCTCTCTCTCTCTCTCTCTCTCTCTCTCTCTCTCTCGAATGATTGCAATCAAAAAGTGGTCCAATTTATTGTCAAAATGAGAGTTCAAATGATTTTTTTCAGTGTTGAACTCATTAAATATATACACATCTAATCCATACCCTATCGAAAGAGAAGAAAAAACAGTTAACGTATTTATAGCCCACAAAACCCGTCTCTCATTTATCTTATTCTCTCAATTTGTCTTATTTTCTCTATAATTATAAAACAGATCTCTCGACATAACACTCATTACATAATAATATGGGCAGAAATACTTGATTTGTGACCCTTTTTATTCACAACAAAATCTATGTACAGATATAATAATAATCGTTTGATAAGTAAAACTTCGAAACTAAAATCTCGAGTCAATTCTTGTTAATACATAATACATGTTATAAGAAGTGGTTCTTTGGATTTGGTGTTGGTTTTAGTTTTGGTGACCCCGTTCTCAGGGCTATGCCTTATTATAACTCTGTTTTCTGCCAATAATGTGAATTCAAGTATTATTTTGTTAACTATAAAAATAATATTTCCAATTCATGTAATTTAGTTCAACTCATGTTAATGTCTGAAATACGATACATATATTTCCACAAAATATCATATAATTCCCAATAAATGCATATTCTTGTTATAAAACACTAAAATTAAAGTCCATTAATTAAAGCATACATGTATTCAACCAAACTATGCATTTAATTGAATTAAAAATAGTATTATTTATTTTAAATCGCTTTTAAGGAATAATTAGCGATAATTTATTATAATTTTAATGCATTACAAAGAATTTGGCTTTCATTCAATACATTGAGACATAATTTGAATTAAATTAAATAAACGGATTATATTAGCATTTAAGGCATACTATAAGCAGAGCATAAAAATATCACATTATTTAATATTAATAATAATTAATAACTAATGATCTAAAAAGTTCAGCCCTTTAAACAATGTTAAGGCTATGATTACGGTCTCTGTGAGTGGTTTTACAATTTAAAATTATCAATACATTAAATACGATAAATAATTACGAATTAAAAAACTTTTTTATACACACTATTAATAATATTTTAAAATGAATAGAAAATAACTTTAAGAATAAGATTAAATGATTAGATAATTAAAATATACCTGTTGTTACAGATGGTGACAATGACTGTTTTGACCAAGCTGATGAACAGAACTGTCCGCCAATCGTGTGCTCTTCAACACAGTTCCAGTGCGCGAATCTTAAGCAATGTATTCACGAGAGCTATCATTGCGATGGTGTCAGCGATTGTCAGGACGGCTCCGACGAGAAGGGATGTCCCACACTCTCCGCCAATCAATGCGACGCCGAAAAGCAATTTCAATGTCAGACATCAAGAATATGTATTCCCAAGTCTTGGTATTGGTATGTATTAACTGTTATTTGCATTATTTTTGCTGAAAGTTATAAATTTATTATTAAAACAATATATTGTGTGAAACAGTGACGGAAACCCGGACTGCGAGGACAGTAGTGATGAGCCGAACACATGCGGCGAAATCGAGTGTCCGAGTAATCACTTTAAGTGCAATAATTCAAAGTGTATTTTTAAGTCTTGGATTTGTGATAACACCGACGATTGCGGCGACAATTCCGATGAAGATCAACGACACGCGTGCGGACCAACTCATTACGACTGTCCCAGCGGTCAGTGGATGTGTCCCAACATAACCAACCGCTGTATTCCCATTAATAAAATCTGTGACAAACAACTCGACTGTCCTAACGGTGCCGATGAGGGCCCGGCGTGTGATCTGCAGACCTGCTCTAATAACCAGTGCACCCATAACTGTACGCAAACACCATTTGGTCCGCTCTGCACGTGTCCTCCGGGAGAGCGGCTGAACGACACGAGAACGTGCGCTGATATCGACGAGTGTTCAATAGTCGGCAGTTGTAGTCACAAGTGTTATAACGAAAAGGCGTCGTTCAGGTGTCTGTGCGAAGACGGCTATCAACTCGAGAACAAGACTTATTGCAAAGCTATTAATAGAAGTATCGCTTATCTCGTTATCTCTAATCGACGGTCTATTTTGGTGGCAAACATCACAAATGTATCGCTAGAGAGAGTGCCCGTACGGGTGGAGAACGTTGTGGCCACGGCTTCCGAAATGGTTACGGGAACTATATATTGGTCTGATATGCACTCGAAGAAGATTTTCAGAATGAAAAAGGGCTCGAGTGAGCCCGAAGTGGTGGTCGGCAGCGGTTTGGACTTAGTTGAAGGTCTGGCCGTTGATTGGATCGCAAACAATCTATATTGGGTTGACTCCCGACTCAAGACCATAGAAGTGTCGACAATAAACGGCTTAAACCATATCGTGTTGTTGTCTCAGAACATAAGCCAACCGCGAGGTATATGTCTGGACCCCCGAGAAGACGCCAGAATCATGTTTTGGACGGATTGGGGAGAGAATCCGCGCATCGAAAGGGTGGGAATGGATGGAAGTGAACGCAAAGTGATAGTTAGCACCAAAATCTATTGGCCAAACGGTCTCACTATTGATATTCCCACTCGAAGAGTGTATTTCGCGGACTCGAAGTTAGATTACATAGACTTCTGTAACTACGACGGGTCGGGACGACAGCAAGTGTTGGCCCACAACCACTATCTCCTTCATCCGCATTCGTTGACCGTATTTGAAGACACCCTTTACTGGACGGACCGACAACTAAATCGAGTGCTTTCTTGTCATAAATACAAAGGAATAAACCAAACGGTTGTCTCTCATCTCGTGAGCCAACCCTTGGGAATACATATCAATCATCCGTTGCTTCAGCCGACGGCACCGAATCCCTGCACCAAAGCCTCGTGTTCTCACTTATGTCTTCTCTCTCCGCGTCCCGAAGGATATTCCTGTAAGTGTCCGCCCGGTTATGGACAGGACAGGACTGCTTCAGGCGGTCGATGCATACCAGTGGAGACCCCATACCTAATGGTTATGAAAGGCACGCAAATCGTTGACTTGAGTTTAACTCCCAACGAAAAATCTGTGGGACATTTCACTCCAGTTATTGGTGTAGAGAATGGCTATGACTTTGATTACGACAAACAGGAGGGCTTCATATATTGGGTACAACTCCGCGAAGACGACAAAGAGAACGGAACCCTCTATAAAGTGAGTCTCAAAGGCGGCAATCAAACCAAATTCCTGGCCGACGGTATAGTGGGTGCGCCCTATTGTATAGCGTTTGATTGGATCGGACGTAATCTGTATATCGGCAACAAAAAGGCCTCCAATATAGCGGTCGTCAAAACAGACGGCGAGAAGTATTACCGCCGGACTATTCTCAGCAATGATGGCTCCGAAAAGGGTGTCGCGAAACCGAAGGCCATTGTTTTGGATCCATTGCAGGGAAAGCTGTATTGGTTGGACGAGGGAGGGGTCGGAGTGCCGCAGAAGGTGTCGCGCTCTAATATGGACGGATCTAATGCCACGATTCTGGTGAAGGACTCACTACATCACGTCGAGGCACTCACTTTCGATCTCATCAATAAACGCCTTTACTTCAGCCAAAGCCATACCGGAGTCATCGAAAGCATCGATCCCGAGGGCAGAGATCGCCGAACTATTGTCATCGCCAGCTCTGGTATTGCCAAACCTCAGGGACTCTCTGTATATAACAATCGTTTATATTATTTGGATTCCGTATACGAGAAGATATATCGCGTTAACCTTCCGGACGGCGGGAACCCCAACACCATTGAAGAGAACACCCCTTCGCTCTCTAATATCAAAATATACAGCAAAAGGCCGGGCGTTGAGAACCATCCGTGTCGTGGCGGTAACGGCGGTTGTCAACAACTGTGCATTCCGTCCGATAATAATCAACGCAAGTGTTTGTGTAGCACTGGATTCAAGACAGACGGTGAGACCAATTGTCAGCCATACAAGTCGTTCGCTGTCGTCTCGTCGCTCAACCGAATGCAAGGCTTTAGTCTCGAAGATCACGCCGAAGCCATTCAACCGCTGGCCGGCGCCGGACATAACATACTCCACATCGACGTGAATGTAGTGAAGAGTCACATCTATTGGGTTGAGTACAATCCGGGCGAACTCAACGGTATCTATCGTATCAAACCGGACGGCACTGAGAAACAGCACATCATTAGCGACGGTATCGGAAGTAACGGCATTCGTGGCATTGCTATCGATTGGATCGCCGGTAATATGTATTTCACGAATGTCTTCCCACACGAGACATACATCGAAGTGAGTTATTTGGACGGAACTCATCGCATGGTTTTGGTGAAGACCACGACCGACGCCCCGCGAGAGATAGCTGTGAATCCGATCAAACGGTTCCTGTATTGGATAGATTACGGGCAGTTCCCCAAAATAGAGAAGGCTTTGCTCGACGGCACTAATAGGACACCAATTGTTGTCACCGGAATCAGTAATCCCAGAGACCTGACCATTGATATACTCACACACGATGTCTATTGGGTCGACGCCAGAGAGGACGCCATTCAAAAGGTGTCGTTTTCCGGCGGTCGGCGACAATACATCTGGAAAAACTTGCCGACGCCTTACGGCGTGTCAATACTGGGCTCCACTGTCTATTGGGTGGACAGAAATTTGCGGACTATTTTCAGAGGCAATAAATACGCGGATAACAACACATTAGCGCCCGAACCGTTCAAATCAAATTTGGATACTTTGCGCGATATTGTCATCTTTGACGCCAATAATCAACCTCCGGGTGAATCTCCCTGTTCTCGATTGGGTGACCGGATGTGCGAACAGCTCTGTTTCGCTATACCTCAGGGTTATAGCGAGACGTCTAACTATCGGTGCGCCTGTTCTACAGGAGTGTTGGCTCCGGACAAACAAAAGTGCAAAAACGTTGACGAATACATTGTGTTCACCACAAGGAAAGAGATCCGTAGCGTCAATCTAGACCCACAGGTGACGAGCGCTCCCTTCCCTCCCCGCGTAAACCTCTCCAATGTTGTGGGCCTTGACTTCGATTACGCCAATAAACGCATGTTTTTCACTCAAATACGTCCCGACGGAAGCATTTCGTGGATGAATATCGATAAAAGAGATGAAGTGAATGTGATTTTGTCGAAAGGCATAAATCCCGAGGGAATCGCTTACGACTGGACCGCAAAGAAGATCTATTGGACTGATTCCGGAAACAGAAGCATATATTCCATGAATACCGACGGCTCTCAGATTGTGATGATTACACGAGTTGAACGGCCCCGGGCTATAGTAGTGGACCCCTGCCAGGGATTCATGTATTTCACCGATTGGGGTAAATTGTTTAATATTTATTTGATTACTTTTTCTTGTATGATAATAAGTTTATAATATTATTCCTGAACTTTAAGGTCGTTTTGGAAATTCGGGCAAAATTTTTAGGGCAACGATGGCCGGCAATGAGAAGAAAGCTATCGTTGACCAGGAGTTGACACAACCGAGTGGTTTGAGTATTGATTACGAGGAGAAGAAGCTCTACTGGACGGACGCATTGCGCGAGAAAATCGAGAGATCAGATATGGACGGAAAGAATCGGGAAGTGTTAGTGTCGGCCACGATATACCCGTTCGCTGTGAACGTGTTTGGAAATTACATTTATTGGACAGACCTTCAGCTGAGGGGTGTGTATAGGGCTGAGAAGCATACGGGCGCCGGAATGATAGAAATGGTCAAACGCTTGGAAGAGTCGCCGCGAGATATTCACATCTATTCATCGCAGAGACAATTGTGTGATAAGAATCCGTGTTCGTTGAACAACGGCGGGTGCGCCCACTCATGCCATCAGGCGCCCAATGGTCAGGTCGAGTGTCGGTGTAATACCGGCTACAAACTGGCCAATGAGAACCGTATGTGTGTTCCCGAGAATGTGAGCTGCGAAGAGACCAAATACGCCTGCAGTAACTCCAAGTGTATTCCCAGACTGTGGGCCTGCGATGGCGATGACGACTGCGGCGACAACTCCGATGAGGACAAAGTCTTTTGCTGTCAGTTCTCATTCAATTTTATCACAATTTTTATGATTTTACTTTAATTATAAAATGTTTATATTTCTATAGCATTACATACCTGTAGTCCAAATGAGTTCCGGTGCGGTAACGGCCGGTGTGTCTTCAAAACATGGAAATGCGGTAAATATTTGATGTTTTATGAATCAACAGTTTTATTATACATTTGATTATTTCTATCTTACAATCAGATCACGAGAACGATTGCGGAGATAATACCGACGAAGAAGGATGTCGTAAGTGTTAACATAAACTATAATACTGTACAGTATGTGAAACCATGACATTAATTGCCATAAATGCTATCCAAACCAGAATACCCTCCCTGTGCTGATGGAGAGTTTACGTGCGCTAACCATAAGTGTATCCCTAAATCTCAATTGTGTAATGGAGTGAACGATTGCAAAGACTCCAAGACATCAGATGAAAGTCACTCAATCTGTCCGAACAACAGGACGTGTCCGGGAAATCATCTCAAGTGCGAGGGAACCAACATTTGTGTCGAACCCTATTGGCTGTGCGGTAGGGCTTTAAAACAATTTGCTTTGATTTTGAGTGTCAAGTATTGATTGCCATAAACTTTTCCACAAACAGACGGCGACAACGATTGCGGCGATAATTCCGATGAAAACTCGTTGATCTGTTCTGAGAGGACGTGTCCACCGAATAGCTTCCGGTGTCCAAACCATCGGTGTATACCCGCGACCTGGTATTGCGACGGCGACGACGACTGCGGCGGCTCTAAGGCTGACGAACCCGAAGAGTATTGCAAGAGTGAAAAGAGGACCTGTTTTGGCGATCTGTTCACTTGCGATAACGGGAACTGCATTCCCAGGATTTACATCTGCGACGGCGATAACGACTGTCTCGACAATTCCGACGAAGATGTGAGACACCAGTGCGACACTCGTCAGTGCGATCCCGACAGAGAGTTCACGTGTTCGGCCAACAAGAACTGGGGTCGCGCGCAGTGTATACCCAAACGATGGATTTGTGACGGAGATCCGGACTGTGTGGACGGCGCCGACGAGAACACCACTATTCACAGCTGTCCGCCGCCCGAGCCCTGCGAATCGGATCAGTTTAGTTGCAGTAATCACAGGTGTATTAACAAGGAATGGGTTTGTGGTAAGTTGTATTCATTCAACTTATTAAATAATTTGAAAACTTTAACATATATTTTGTTTGTCTCGCAGATCACGATAACGACTGCGGCGACGGATCCGATGAGCACCGGAACTGTACGTTCAGGACGTGTTCGCCCGAAGAGTTTTCGTGTCGTAACACGAAATGCATCCGAAAGAACTACTTATGCGACGGCGAAGACGATTGCGGCGATGGAAGCGATGAGAATCAGCCCCAATGCAAGACAGAGGCGCCGACGTGTGCCGGCGGACAGTTCCGATGCAAAAGCGGTCAATGCATTACTTATGAACGCGTCTGTAATAAACAGATCGACTGCGACGACGGCAGTGATGAACCCGCGCATTGCAATGTCGATGAATGCGCCAAAACTGAGATCAATGAATGCGAACACAAGTGTATTAACACTTTGACCAGTTTTTACTGCGAATGCAATGAAGGATATCATCTCATGAAAGATGGAAAGGCGTGCGAAGACATCGACGAATGCAATACATTGAAGGGAAAGTGCAGTCAATACTGTTTCAATACTCCCGGTTCTTATTATTGCAAATGTAATGAAACCTATTATGAGAGGGAACTGAATGGACACGTATGCAAACGGAGGGATAATGTCGAGCCATGGATTATATTTAGTAACAGATATTATCTGCGGAACATCAGTACTGATGGAACCGTTTATAATCTCATTAAAATGGATCTGAAGAATGTGGTGGCACTTGATTTCGACTATAGGGAGGAACGCGTCTATTATGCGGACGTCGGCAACAAAACTATTAACAGAATCTTCGCGAACGGAACCGGAGAGCAGAATGTGATCAGACATGAAGCTCATGGTCTCGAAGGCATTGCTGTCGATTGGGTCGGAC
Organism: Medioppia subpectinata; assembly: GCA_905368565.1. Taxonomy (NCBI): domain Eukaryota; kingdom Metazoa; phylum Arthropoda; class Arachnida; order Sarcoptiformes; family Oppiidae; genus Medioppia; species Medioppia subpectinata. The sequence goes on from CAJPIZ010000474.1 coordinate 15,648, forward strand.
GGAAGATCTATTGGATGGACAGAACCAGTAAACACATAGAAGTGGCCGAATTGGACGGAAATCACAGGAAGACTATACTCGGCCGAAGTATGTCTGATCCGCGGGCCATTGTCGTGCACCCGGGAATTGGTTACATATTCTTCACCGATTGGGGACACCATTCATGTATCGGGAAGTTAGGAATGGATGGCACGAACTTCAGCAGAATTATCACATACGAACAGAAGCTCGTTTGGCCCAACGCTCTCACCATTGATTACTTCAGCAATAAGCTGTTCTGGGCTGACGCACACCTCGACTACATCGAGTACTCGGACTTCGAGGGCCGACACAGACATACGGTGCTGAGTGGCCCCTCTGTTCCCCATGTGTTTGCGTTGTCTGTATTTGACGATTGGCTGTATTGGACGGATTGGAATACCAAAGGCTTAGTCAAAGCCCATAAGTTTTCTGGTGAAAACCTACAGGTGTTGAGGAATACATCGCACAGACCATACGATATACACATTTATCACCCCTTAAAACAATTGCCTTACGATAACCCGTGCGGCGACAACAATGGCGGCTGTTCTCACTTATGCCTTATAGCGCCGGGCGGTCAGACCTATACGTGCAGCTGTCCTAACAATTTCCTACTTAGAGAAGACAACAAGACATGTATCGCCAACTGTACTAAAGGACAGCACAGATGTCAGGCGCCCGACGATCGTTGTATACCAGTGTTCTGGACCTGCGATGGAGACAAGGACTGCAGAGACGGGTCCGATGAAGTAAACTGCGCGCCCTTCCAGTGCAAGCCCGGGATGTTTCAGTGCAGAAACAATCAAACCTGTATCTCAAGGATCCGCATCTGCGACGGTATCCCCGACTGTAGCGACAAATCGGACGAAAGCTTCTGCGACACGGATTGCGGTGAACACAGCTTCAAGTGTCGGTCCACTGGCCGTTGTGTTCCCGACTCGTGGCAATGCGATGGAGACAACGACTGTTCCGATGGTTCCGATGAGGACTCGTCGGTCTGTCATTCGCGTCAATGCGATAAAGACACACAATTCCGGTGCGAAAACGGCAAATGCATACCAAAGCTATGGTTCTGTGACTTCGATGACGATTGCGGCGACAACTCTGACGAACCCGCGCACAGGTGTCGCAACAGGAACTGCTCCACCGGTTGGCAGAAGTGTCCGACGAGAAACAATTACCGTTGTATTCCCAGTTGGCTCTTCTGCGACGGCAAAGACGACTGTAGAGACAATTCGGACGAAAGTAATACCGATTACTGTCCCAAATGTCACGAAACGGGAGACTTTAAGTGCAAAAACGGCAGATGTATTCCTCTTCGGTGGCGATGCGGTAATTATTATATTGTTTTATGTTTTGACGCAAAAATTAATTGAATAAATGCTATAGACTTTGAGGACGATTGTGGCGACAAATCAGATGAAGAGCACACAATGTGTGTCGATCTCTATCGGGAATGTTCTGAGAGTGAGTTCCAGTGCGGGAACAAGAAGTGCATACCTTCTCGATGGCGATGCGATCACGACGACGACTGCGACGATGGAACCGATGAGAAGGAGTGTCTGGACTATCATTGCAAAGACGATCAATTCAAGTGCCGAAGCGGTCACTGTATACCACAAAAGCTGGTCTGCGATGGAAACAAAGACTGTAAGGACGTGTCCGACGAGACAAACTGTCCGACGCGTTACCCGAACGGCCGCTTCTGTCAGGACTCGCTCTATCAGTGCAATAATACGGTGTGTTTGAGACCAGACTTCTTGTGCGACGGCGACGACGACTGCGGCGACGGAACCGACGAATTGGAGTCAATGTGTCAGAGCTTTGAGTGCGATCTGACCCGAAAATATCAGTGCAATAACAAGAGGTGTATCCCATTGTGGCAAATATGCAACGGAGTGGACGAGTGCGGCGATGGCAGCGACGAGAATAACCACACTCTGTGCCGAAAGTGGCCGCTTCCCTGTCTCGCCAACCAATTCAAGTGCACTAACGAACAGTGCGTTTCAATGGAGAAGGTTTGCGACCACAACGACGACTGCGGAGACCTTTCCGACGAAAAGGGTTGTCATAAAGGAGTTTGCAATCGAGAGACAAGAGGTGGCTGTCAGCACAACTGCTCCATCATTGGTGACGGAGGTTTCATCTGTGTTTGTCCGCGGTATGCGTCCCAACCAGTCTTCATATATTTATAACAAAAGTCTAATTTACTAATAATTTGTTACTGTTTTTCAGTGGATACCAAATACAACTCAATGATACCAAAGTTTGCGAAGACATCAATGAATGCGCGGGTTTTGGTCACAATTGTTCCCAGATTTGTGTGAACTCTGAGGGCAGCTATAACTGCAAATGCAAACCAGGCTTTGAATTGATTGACGAGCGTTGTGTAGTGAAGAGCGAAGTGCCAGCCTTTGTCTTCTACACCGACGGACCCGATATAAGAGCAGTTGATTTGTCACAACAACATCAGTCTTCGCTGATCGCCGGCGAGAGTCGCGTTCAGTCTCTCGATTACGATCCCTTCACCGGTATATTTGATTTTTAATTATATTATTTCTAAGAGTTTTAAAGCTAATCATGAATTGTTTTGAACTCAAGATATACTCTATTGGACCGATACTTACGATAAGACTATAAAGAGAGCGGTGATACCCAATCCAAGTGATCCCGAACATGGAAATGGTTTCTCGCAAAATCTGGAGCTCAAAGGTTTGACAAAACCGGTGGACATTGCGGTCGATTGGGTCGGAAGGAACTTGTATTGGATGGATATGGATCTCTCCCAAAGCAAACCCAAAGGCCGTATATTCGCCAGTCTTCTTGACGGCCGATATCGCAAAGCAGTAGTCGTTAATGGATTAGAAAGACCGACATCTATAGCAATGGATCCAGAATTAGGGTATTTATTGTTAAATATGATGTAATTATTGTTTGTAATTAATTGTGAATTTAATGCCAAAAGACGAATGTTTTGGACGGACGCCGGAATCCAACCAAAGATCGAGTCGAGTTGGATGGACGGCAGCCGACGGAAACTTATCATAAATGAAAAACTCGGTTATCCAACCGGTCTAACCATCGACTACGAGGCCGGACACAGACTTTATTGGTCCGATTCTAAGCTCAATACTATAGAGTCGGCCAACTCTGACGGAACCAATAGAGTGACTGTAGTTAGCGGTGATCTTCACCATCCGTCCAGTTTGGATATGTTTGAAGACCAGCTCTATTGGGTGACCCGAGACACCGGAGAGATCTATCGTCACGACAAGTTTGGCCGAGGAGTCAAAGTGCGGGTCAGGCGATCGCTAGAGCACGCGACTGATGTCAAGATCTATCAGGAAAAGAAATACAACACATCCCGTAAGCCTTCATATAATTATTATATAATTAATGTGAAATTGTTTGACATTAAAATGGTTTTTCGTGATCTCACAACTTGCTTAGTGCCCAACCCGTGTCAGACCGCCGGCTGTTCCCACTTATGTTTACTAATTCCTGGCGGATATCGGTGTTCGTGTCCGGACTCGATCTCATCGGTGATTAGTGTGAACGGCAACTGCAATACAGCGTACGAACAGCCGAAAGCTGTGCCCCATCGGTGTCAGTGCAGAAACGGTGGCTCATGTATTCACAGCGAGAATGAATTGTCCAAGATCATTTGCAAATGTTTGGATAACTTCGAGGGAAACAATTGCGAAGAGTATATCCCTCGAAGTCAAATAGGAGGAGACAATGACAAAGTGTTTGCCGAAGTGGTTCTGCCCATCATTATAGTACTCATGACATTAGTTGTTGCGGTCGTTCTCTACACCTATTTTAAGAAAAGAAATTTGTGAGTGATTTTTGTTACATTAATCAATCCAATCATTGCAAAAATTTAAATTACAATTAATGATAAAATCTATATTATAGTAAAAATGGCATCAATCCAAGCGTGTCCTTCAGAAGTGGAACTAACGTAGAGTTCGGTGGACCGGCTTTTATGCATAACGGACCCACTGATGGACAGCAACCCGTATGTTATAATTTACACATTTATACATCACTATATTTTACCATATTCTTAGTTTTTGATTATAAATTGCATTTAAATAAATATAGAAATATAAGTATTTAATGTTAGATAAGTTAGTAATTTAAGAATTGTATTACTTGTGAATTAGGCGCCAATGGAAGGAGAGTTTCATTTGGGAGATATTAAGTCAACAGATTTTGAGAACCCGATGTACGAAGAGGTGGAATCCAATGGAACCGATAAAAACGTTAAGAAATTAAACAACGACTCCATCCCATCCAATACGGGCTTATATGAAGTGCCCGACGAGTTGTACAACAAGAAAGTGCCGATCGATGTGACCAACAATTACGACAAATCATTGACCGGATCGGCAGTACTGCCGCCGTCGAGTGTCATCCACAGGTCGTCACCTCAGGTCCAGATCAGACAGATATCATTAAACCCGACGTCAGTGGACACCGACAAAGACACACAATTTCTAGTAGAAGAGGACAAAACGGACTGTTAATCCATGTGTTAATACAAAAAACTGTTAATAAGTGCTAATATTAACTGTGAATATATTGTTATTCAAATGAACTAATTATTACGAAACGGAACATTACTTTTAGTGCATTATACGAGACAAGCCTTAAACACAAAACAATTCATTGTTTTTCATGTGACAAACATTTTATCAAAAAAGATTTTTATTAATTTTTTATTAACTGTTTTTATATAACAAAAAGTGCAACAAATAATTCCGATTGCGGTCTGTCTTTAAGCTAAATCGTCGGATCCGATGACGACTATTGAGAAGAAGACCAGTTGTGATATTTTTTACTTCTTTTCCACACAATTATAAAACTTATTTCAATTTCATTCCCGTTTTTCCTATCATTCATTTGCAATTGAATTTCATTCCTATATAAATAGAAATGTGTTTTTTCTTCTCAATTGATCACAAAATCCAAGTATTGAATGAAGTATTTGTGTTATAATTATTGTTGATTTGTTATTAAGACTATAATATTTAAATACTTCGCGTATAAGTTATATATAATTTTATATAAATATGGGGTTTCAATGAATTCAATGCTTTAATCAAAATATCGTTACATTTTTATATAATGTCGTCCATCTCTGGTCATGAATTGCCATTATTTTATAATTAGGTTTTTTAGTAAATTCCTCTTTTATGATAAAATGACTTATTATTAATTTGTAGATTTATTTATATATTTTTTTATAATGCAATACAAACGACATATTTTATAAACATTTTTTTGAACAGAAAGTGCACACAATTTTTTAATAAATAATTAAGCATTTAATGCAAACCTAAATCTCAACTGTTGTCCAGAGATGAGAGAGAAATCCAATAATTGATATACATTTTCATAAAGAAGAAGAAGAATAGAAGTCACAAGAGATCTAAAATGTTATTAAAACCCATAATATATGACAAAATGAATTAATTTTTAGTATTAGTCATTTGTTTGAAAAGATTTACACACTATTAATAAAAAGTAACTTTTAATTACAAACAAATTAATGTATAGATTATTAATAAATAATAATTTCATAATTTTTGTATAAATTGTTTGAAAAATTATGACCAAATAAAACAATGTGTACAATAATAAAGATCTAATATTTGACAAAAAAAACTTATGAATTATATATTTGTTGATAATAAAAAGTTATTTTCAACGCATTTTATTCATCAATAATCATAATAATGGTAAATATTTAAGAAGACCCTTAATTCAATGGTTTTAAAATCACATTTTATGTAAATTATAGCGAATTACAAATAGATAAACACAAATGTATATAAAAGTCGCCAAAATTTAAGTAAGTTTACGATAACTAACATGAAATGTAATGGAAAATATACGGTAAATGTATTCATATTCAATGCTTTCCCACATAATTCTGCATAAAAGTTACTAAATTTATATAATATTTGAATTGAATGTTTATATAATTTGAAATTTATAGACTTTTATCATATTTAATTCCTATCATTATATATTCACTAATACTTAATGTAATGTAAATATTAAATACTAGTATAATCTGAAAGCTAACACAATTGCCGGATAACAATCTTACCATAAGATCGCTTAAATATTTTATATCTCATTTGATTGTTTTATAAGTCTATGATTTTTAGGAAAAGTTGTAAAATATTGTTTTTAAAGTGAGATTTTAATGTTTTCGTTGATTTTATTTATAAAATATTTAGATTATATAAAACACGATTATATCAAAAACAAAACAAAAACTAATGATCAGATTAATTGATAAGTGCTTTTTTACTGAATCCCACCATTATTTTCTATGAGATTTTTCTATCCCTTTGTTATAGAAATTAATTTACTCGCAGTTTATAATTAATTGATGGAAAAAATAGTATTTTTAAAATATACACAAAGATAAGGCAACTCTTAATATTTTGATCGCCTTTATATGGACCACAGGTTTCCCATTATTCTCTCTCTTATCAGAGATTATATTCTTATATTCTGTGCCAAAATAAATGATTGAAAACTCATCACTAAAATATTTATTTGAATATAGGCTCAAAATAATAGCAAAAATCATCATATATTATGATTAAATCGTGATTTAGAGCCTTATGTCGAGTCTATTATTTAAGAATTTCATTAAATCAGGAAGTTTTCAGTTATGCCTCAACTTTCCTCTCCATTCAATATACCACTAAAACAAATGTTTTACTCCAACATTGAAATAGATTTTTAAAGTTTTAAATTAGATTTATTTTCTCTGCATTTAATTATTTCCTGATATTCTTTGAATTTTGTGAAACAAAACATCGTTTTAATGAATAAATAATTTAAACCAATTAAAAGTTTAGCAAATTTTCTAAAATACAACATATAATTAATGAATGAAACTTTTGTGTTAAAAATACTTTAAACAACACTATTATAAATACTATAATTTATAATATCTTGAATGCAATCGTATTTTCTATATTCCAACACAATATAGAGTTCTTTGATTACAACAATTAAATACTTGTAAAATTCATATTTAAATAAAATGATTTTTGAGATATAAATTATATTATTATATTTCATACGTACAGTATATTTATCATATCTTCTTCACATTACACAAACATTTATCAGACAATTAATAATAATATTAATGGCATATATGGCAACGAACTAAAAATTTTCAGCTAATAGTTAATGCAATGGAAATATAACTTATATTTAATATTTTCAATTAAATTTAATCGTTTCTTTAATGGCCAATAACTCTGCAAAATAGTGTAGAATTGAGTGACTGATTGAAAATGTAATTATTTAGTGAATGTTTGACTTATTTGTAAAGTCAAAACAAAATTTTGGTTTTGGTTTTGGATAACAAAAATAAAGAGAAGACTGAATATAATTCATAGAAACCCATAAATAAGAGTTACATTCAAATATAGCTCCGTTTTTCGTAATCCATAATTTAAACGTATGTTTGAGTGAAATATTTATCGAAATTTAATTATGAACTTAAAGACGAAGAAGTGTTTGGCTTTTAAAGAGCCGTCAAAAAGCGCTTCTTATAAGCGATGAGACTATAATGACAACAAACAGATGACCGGCAAAACTGGCTGTAATTACACCATAAAGAGTAACGCCAACGGAGTGTTCATCTTATGATGAGGTGTTTCAACAAATTTATAGCATTAGAGCTCATAATTCAGGCAATTTTTATGAGGAACTGTATGTTATGAACAGGCGTTTGATTGAAAGCGCATTGAGAGAAACGGCAGCGCAAACGGCATATGCCGTACAATTCAATGACATGACATACGGGGTTAAAGTATCACCGCTTTAGCAATAAATTTCATCTATAAAGTCAATGCGAGCGCTCTTTGCCTCTCTTGTGTTACCTGTGCTATGGCTTTGCCAACAAACACTTTGTCATTGTCTCCTCCTATTTGACTTCGAGGGATATACTCTTCGCAATTGTTTCCCTCGAAGTTATCCAAACATTTGCAAATGATCTTGGACAATTCATTCTCGCTGTGAATACATGAACCACCGTTTCTGCACTGACACCGATGGGGCACAGCTTTTGGCTGTTCGTACGCTGTATTGCAGTTACCGTTCACACTAATCACCGATGAGATCGAGTCGGGACACGAACACCGATATCCGCCAGGAATTAGTAAACATAAGTGGGAACAGCCGGCGGTCTGACACGGGTTGGACACTAAACAAGTGGTGAGATCACGAAAAACCATTTTAATGTCAAACAATTTCACATTAATTATATAATAATTATTTGAAGGCTTACGGGATGTGTTGTACTTCTTTTCCTGATAGATCTTGACATCAGTCGCGTGCTCTAGCGATCGCCTGACCCGCACTTTGACTCCTCGGCCAAACTTGTCGTGACGATAGATCTCTCCGGTGTCTCGCGTCACCCAATAGAGCTGGTCTTCAAACATATCCAAACTGGACGGATGGTGAAGATCACCGCTAACTACAGTCACTCTATTGGTTCCGTCAGAGTTGGCCGACTCTATAGTATTGAGCTTAGAATCGG
>CAJPIZ010000475.1:0-24226 GCA_905368565.1 Medioppia subpectinata
AAGTCTTTGACTAAAATTGATTTTATGAGTTCCGGTTCTCCGACTGTCAAAAGCGGTTCCTCTTTATTAAATATTCTGGAAATCATTTAAAACAACATTAAAAGTCAACCAAACATATGATTAGTTTAATGATAATACCCGTAGAGTCGGCCGTATTTCTTAAGCCAATCCATTTCTACAGAAATCATAGGTTTGAAAATAGCGGCCAAATTGTTGCCCACTATTGGGTACGGTTTCGGTCCATTCAAACTCCTTTTAGTCCAGTAATTAAAGTTTCGATTTAAATATCTATAATAATTAAAAATTAGTTATTTTTAATTTTTATAATTTTATTAAGTATTAATTTTTCTTACAGATAAATGATTGGTATGGCTGACAAAATGGTCAGGGTGATCCATGAGCTCCATAACGTATCTCCTAAAACATCCATTGTATATAATTAAATACTTTGTAATTTAATGTTTGGTATAAATTTTCAATTTGGCATTCAATCAGTATTTATACAAAATATATTTCTATTAGCAACTGGCCATTGGAGGGGTATTTACAAATTGAATTGCACGGGGGGTGCAGTAGATCTACAGTATATTCAAAACTTGATGGAAATACATGTTTGTTAATAAACCATCGATGAATTTATGCACCTAACAAATGCCCAATTAGTAAGTTTTTATGAATGCAATTATGAGTGCAACCAAAGTATTATTCCTTTAGACTTAAAGCACTTAAATCTAATTACAAACACAAACTGCACTCAAACCTATTGTTTCGGTGCATTCAGTCTGTTTGTGTCCCTCTTTTTGATGGCATTTACTATATTTGATATATTAAATAAAATGTAATTTTATTTTTATCATTTTGAGATAGATTATTACGCTTTAAGTAAATTTTGCTCATTTATACAGGAGTTTCGTTTGAATTTTAGTGCAAACCTAGTGTATAACAGAATAACACAGAGACCTTGGGCTTTGGTTTATTATTTTACCATCATAAACATTAATATTAAAAGTACTAAATTATGATTAGAAGTAATTACATTACTATAACAATGTAGCTTATTGAATAAGTTTTAAAAATACATGTAATCTTATTTACAGTATATATAATGAAACATTAAATGATATTTTGTTTTTAATGTTCAACCACAAGATAGTTCTGCTGTACAGTACATGTAAGTTACAGAATAAATACTGTATAAACAAGTTTGCTTTTATAATTTATCATGTTTTTTTTATAAATAAAGTATTTTCTATTAATATTATTCACTATATATTTAAAATTATTTTGTTTGGTTTAATACCAAAATTACATTAACCTGTTAAGAATCAAGACCCCTCTTGTTCCCATGCAATCATTAAAAAAATAAAGTTACCACATTCCGTTTGTCCCCCACCTCTAAGAAATAATATACCACTATATTTATAAATAATTTAATTAAAACTAAACCAATCGTTTAATTCATGTATTATACTAAAGATGGAATCGACACTAATTGTTATCAAAATATTAACTTTGATAACCAATTAATCCCTTAAATTATTTAAATGCAAACATTCTTAAGGCCTTAGTTTCGAGACTTTAAGCACTGATTGCATCAATGAATGCACACATTCTTTGCCAAAGAAGTAATCGTTGAAAGGACTGCAGTCTTTGTGACAATTGATGTTAATTAGTGTTATTTTGCTCACATTTGGCACCAGTTCTGGCAATGGTGTCCACCGTTTGGCCGAACAATGGATACCAAATAATTTCAAAGACCGAAGATTACAATATACATGTATTTACAATATATTTTGTATTTGAATTTGTTATAAGAATTGCGTTAATTATTTCAATATGTTTTGATACAATTGTTTCAATTAATTTAATAAAATGTAGAAATTTGTTAAAACACGAAATCAATATTTTTAACAATAATGTAAATGAAATGCAATTTAAATAAACAATTTAAAAATTGTTATAATTTTTATTATTCAAACACTAATCCATACAAACCGTCAAAATTGTGTCAAACAAATCAATTTATCGTTCATTTGATTCGTAAGGATGTCTTCGGAAGACATAAAAACAAAGAACACAAACGCAGCGAAAACTTGCAAACAATTGTCGGATCAGTTCTTCGAGAACTTATTGAATACAATCGATGACCACTTGAGCTCTGATGACATTCACAGCGATGTTATCGAAGGATACGAGAAAGTGATGAGAGATTGTGAGGAAGTGGTGTCGCAAACAGTATTGTTTCAAATGTCAGCCGATGTCGACGACAAACACAAGTTGTTTAACGCTATCATTACTGAAACACCAATTGATGACTGGTTTTATGACATCAATTACTTCCGGCAAACCATCAAACCTACAGAACAAAGGACTCATCTGAAAGCAATGGCATTAGTTTTGACAGAAATACACGAGTATTTGAATGAAACCACAAACAATGGGTTAAACAATATAGAAGTGGAGAGACAACAACACATCGAGAGAGAAAAGTTGATTCAAACACAAAACCAGTTGCAAATCCTATACGAGGGCTTTCTCGAGGCGTCGGGCGGACCGCCAAAGATAGTTCAAAAAGTGTTTCGTTTGCCGATTGCTGTTCCGGAGGGAACGAAGAGTGTATACTTGAACTCCAAAACTAAATTACAACCAAAACCTAAAGAAAAGGATCCATACATTCAAAAAAGTGATTCACTTCAAAGAATTGAAACGTGGTATGGAATCGTGGATTTCAAACTACGGCCAAAAGAGATAGATTTGTGGCCAGAATTAGCCCACAATTATTCAAAGATCAAGACTTATGTGAAACAAAAGATTAGATATAAACTGAATATTTGTATTAAAAGAATGAAAACATCTGCCGAAGAGTTAACCGACAATAAAGTCAAACAATACATTTGCGATGAAATGGTAACAGAAATCGACGACCATTTATTCCTCTTCAGACATACGGCAGTCAAAGAATATTTACCACTTCTCGAGGCATATAATGAACGTAAACAACAGGTGAAAGATACAGCAAAACTGACCGCCGAAGAGAAAGACATGATGCGAAAAGTGGCAAAACGAAGGCGAAAGTATTACACGGATATAACGGGTGACAAAACCGACGAACCGCTGGTCAAAGAGATTACCGGCGATGGAAGTGCTGTTCCGATAGTGTGGGAAAAATACCGCGATTTACACGACACGGAAGTGAATCGACTAATTGATCAAGAATTTACAGATTACACGTGGAATGAGTTGACAGACTTTAGAACTGCAGCCAAAACACTGGCCAAAGAATGGGAATTAGAAGAAGAGTTTGTGAAAAGCGTGAATTCATTGATAGAGAAGGCGAACCATGTATTAGACGCTAAACGCAAGTCAATGAAGAGTTTGTCGGCCATCGAAAAAGAATACGGTTTGACTGAATCGGTGAAAGTGGCGCCGGAAGGGATCCGTGAGAAGAGATACATCGAGATGAGGAAAACACTTCACGTGATTCATACCCACCGTCGCAGCAATTTTATAAATCATAATTTGAAACAAATCCTTGAAAGTAACAGAAAATATATAAAGTCGCGATTGAAAGGACATATTTGCGATCTAGTGGTGGAAAAAACAGAGGATAAACGCATTTATGACGAACAGGAGGCCATTGCCAACGATTACGCTCTGATTGTCAAGAGGTATAACGAGGCGAAGAAACAGCTGTCGGACGACACAAATTTGAGTCCCGAAGAGGACACCAAAATGAGACAATTGGCGAAAGAGAGGCGCGACTATTACAAGACTCATACAAATGACCTGAAAGACGATCTGTTGGTCGATGTGCTGACCGGCGGTCAAAAACATAACATAAAATACTTGGAATTACACAACAAAGAGAGGGAAGAATTGGCGAATCGATTATTTGAAGAGTTCACTGATGTTGAGAAACAGCTGTTTATAAATCTGGCGGACAATGTAGTGAAGGCACTTCATAGAGATTCGCGGGCATTGACTAACACACAGAGTATTATCGATGAATTAAAAGCCGAAGCGACGGATCCAGAACTCGAGGTTCGAGAGGACATACAAATACCCGATGAGAACAACGAAATCAATGCCTTGAGTCCGGCGGACAGATTCGCGGACATTGCGGTCACAGCGAGCGACACAAAGCTGTCAAACATTGAGAAGGAGTTCAAACTGAAGGACTTTACGTATGGATCGGATGTCTCGAAGACATTAACCGAAAACAATAATACAATAATAAAAGCATTGACTGTCGGAAGAAAGCAACGGTTGCGTGAGTTTCGCCGGCACTTTGCAAACGACCGAGATTTGCCCCAACAACGTGTCGACGCCATGAAAACAAGACTAAAGGCTAACATTTGCGACCATATGATTGATTACGAGACGAGGCGTAAAGCCGTCGCCGGATATGTAAAACACCTGATTGTGTACTTCACTGAGAAACAGAAGATTGAAAACAAGGACCAAATGGCAGTCAATACGGCACAGATTATGAAGGGTTTGGCGCGAGAGAGACATCAATACTATATGACACACACCAGCGATCAGAACGATGACCGTCTCGTCGATGAGATCGTCGGCGCAACGAAGTTGGGAGACATCACCGAAAGGGACAGAAAGGCATACTTAGCAGAGAGGGATCGGTTGACAAAATTGCCGTTTAATGAGTACACGTATGGAGAGATCAATAGTTTCATCCGCGCGGCCGGTGTTGTCCGACAAACTTTGAATTCTCAATATGAAAACCAAACCAAAATGTCCAAAGGTGTACCAAAAGCGACTGATCAGCAGGAATTGCAAGAACTGAAGGCTTGGATCGATGAGTTTGTAAACGAGGCGAACAATGTATTGACTTTAATGAAGGAAAACATAGCGGCGGATCCCAACGACGCGGCGCTCGGCGATCGGTATTCTCTTCCGGCCAACGCTGTTGTTGACAAACAATCGCCGCCTCATTCACCCCAAACACACGACGACCAAAGCAAACACAGATTCGGACAATTTGTGGCCGATTTGGAGGAAAAATACGGATTAAAGGATTTCAATTATCCCGAGAATCCGAACCGTTGGGAAGCGATGCAAACAATGAATGCGAACATTACGAAGAATGTATTGCATAAGTTTAGAGAGGCTGCGAGAACTCATGTGAACCGGAAAAGGGAACCCAATATTGATATGAAACCAGTGATGTTGAGAGCCATTTGCGATCAAATTGCGATCAACAAAGCGGACCAGTTGTTCACTTCAAGGGCTAAAATGGTATTCAATTACATGAAATTACTTCAGACGTACGCCAATAGGAGAGCACAGCTGCCAAACGGGAATCAATTGACACAACAAGATAAGGAAGATATGGAAAAATTGGCGAAAGAGAGGTGTGATTATCGTGTAAATAATGCCCCAAACGATGTGAACGATCATATGATGGTCGATGAGGTGACGGATGGCGGAGACTTTCAGAAGGGATACAAAATGCTATTGCAGAGAGAGTCGGCCCGACTCAATGTCCCGACATTTGACACCTATTCGGATACAGATTTGAATGACTTTAAAAAAGGTGGCGAAGAATTGGTGAATGAGTTGAAGAAGAAGCGTAAGAAAGACGAACAGAAATGGTTGCCATTGATCGCAGCGACCGAAGCACACATCGCCCGAGCGGACAACACTTTGAAAAAGAGAAAATCCTAATAAATATTGTTTAAAAAATTATATCGAGAAACAAATTTCCATAAAATATTTTGTCAAATTTGTTTAGATTTTGTTAAATTTTCTAAAAATAATTGATTATTAAGTCATGAAATGTGAGATTTGTATAAAGAATTGTTGGCGTGAATGGTGTGACCAACAGATGGTGTAATCAATTCTTACAGTTGTGTCAAATATATGGCAATACTTTTAAATAAAATGCATTTGATTTGAGAGAATTGATGGCAGAAAAGGAATTGCAATGAAATTAATTTGATTGCATTTTTGGTCCAAATATTTGTATATTTCATATCCCATATCACGTCTCTCTTTATCCGTTTCTTCCAATCAATTTAGTTATCGCTAAACTTTGAAACGATAGTAACTCTCATTTAGTAAATATGTATAACAATTAATTTCAATTAAATGCAATGTTACAAGATTTTTAATATTTAATTTTATGGCAAAGATTTGATTTAAATATTTCAATTTAATTTTCAAAACCTTTAATATAATTGTTACAATTAAATAAAATTTGTTAAAACGATAGATTTAAAAGCTCTTCTCTGAATTGTTATATGGTATCAAACATACAAATAATATTAACATTTCTAACAATAGTGTAATTCAAATGCAATTTAAATAAACAATTTAAAAATCGTTATAATTTTTATTATTCAAACACTAATCCATACAAACCGTCAAAATTGTGTCAAACAAATCAATTTATCGTTCATTTGATTCGTAAGGATGTCTTCGGAAGACATAAAAACAAAGAACACAAACGCAGCGAAAACTTGCAAACAATTGTCAAATCAGTTCTTCGAGAACTTATTGAATACAATCGATAACCACTTGAGCTCTGATGACATTCACAGCGATGTCATCGAAAGATACGAGAAACTGATCTCAGAGTGTGAGGAAGTGGTGTCGCAAACAGTATTGTTTCAATCGACAGCCGATGCCGACTACAAACACAAGTTGTTTAACGCTATTATCAATGAAACACCAATTGATGACTGGTTTTTTAACATCAATTACTTTCGCCAAACCATCAATGATGGAGAAAAAGAAACTCATTTGAAAGCATTGGTATTAGTTTTGACAGAAATACACGAGTATTTGAACGAAACCACAAACAATGGGTTAAAAAATATAGAAGTGGAGAGACATCAACACATCGAGAGAGAAAAGTTGATTGAAATACAAAACCAGTTGCAGATCCTATACGAGGACTTTCTCAAGGCGTCGGGCGGACCGCCAGAGATAGTTCCGTTTTGTCGGGCGATTCCGGTTCCGAAGGATGCGAAGAGTGTTTACCCGAACAGCGAAACCAAATTAAAACCAAAACCCAAAATACAGGACGTGTTTAGTGAAAAGGGTAACTCACTTCAAAAAATTGAAACATGGTACAGAATCGTGGATTTCGAACTACCGTCAAAACGGGTAGCTTTGGGGCCAATGTTTGACGACAATTATTCAAAGATCAAGAATTATGTGAAGCGGAAAATTAGAGATAAAATTAGCGCTTATATCAGATCGAAAACGGGTGCCGACCAGATATCCGATGAGATGGTAAAGCCATACATTTGCGATGAAATGGTAATGCAAATCGACGACCATTTATTCCTCTACAGACATACAGCAGTTAAAAACTATTTACCACTTCTCAAGACATATGATATAAAGCGAAAACGAGTGGAAAATCGGGCAAATCTAACCGAAGACGAGAAAAATATGATGCGAAAAGTGGCCCGAAAACGGCGAGACTATTACACGGATATAACGGGTGACGAAACGGACGAACCGCTGGTCAAAGAGATTACCGGCGATGGAAGTGCTGTTCCGATAGTTTGGGGAAAATACCGCGAATTACACGACTTGGAAGTGAATCGTCTGAATGATCAACAATTTGCTGATTACACGTGGAATGAGTTGACAGACTTTAAAACTGCGGCCCAAACACTGGCCAACGATTGGAAATCAGAAGAAAAGTTCGTAAAATGCGTGAAATCATTGATAGAGAAGGCGAACCATGTATTAGACGCTAAACGGGTGTCAATGAAGAGTTTGTCGGCCATTGAAAAGGAATACGGTTTGACTGAATCGGTGGAAGTGGTGTCCGAAGAGATACGTAAAGCAAAACACATCGCCATGAAGAATGCATTTCACGACAAGTATGTGAATAAACGCAGAACTTTTATATCTAAAAATTTGAATCAAAATCTCGACGAGAGTAAAAGGGAAAAGAGAAAGTTGCACATGAAGAACTGTATTTGCGATCTAGTGGTGGAACATCTCTACGATACAAACATGTTTAACAAACAGCAGCGCATTGCCAACCGTTACGCTCCGATCGTCGACAGGTATAACGAGGCGAAGGAACAGCTGTCGGACAAAACAAGATTGAGTGACGAAAAGATGGCAAATATGAGACAATTGGCGAAAGAAAGGCACGACTATTACCGACAGAATACGACCGACACGACCGACAATATGTTGGCCGATGTGCTGACCGGCGGTCAAAAGCATTACACAAAATATGCGAATTTCCACAACAAATTGAGAGACGAATTGGCGGCACAAGTATTTAAACAGTTTGAAGACGAGGAGATCGACTCGTTTATAGAGTGCGCGAATGAAGTGGTGAAAGAAAGTACGGGTGAATCACAAGCTATCACTAACGCCATCACTATTATCAAGGAATTGATAGCCGAAGCGAAGCGTTCAAAACTGAAGACTCCGGAAGACACGCAAACACCCGATGCCTTGAGTCTGGCGGACAGATTCGCGGACATTGCGGTCACAGCGAGAGACAGAAAGCTGTCAAACATTGAACAGGACTTTAAACTGAAGGACTTTACGTATGGATCGGATGTCTCGAAGACATTAACCGAAAACAATAATACAATAACAAAGGTTCTGACGGAGAAAAGAAAGAGACAATTACGCACTTTTCGACTGAATTTCACAGCGAACCGACAGTTCCACCAAAAAGACGTCGAATCGGAGAAAAAGAAACTAAAGACTCAGATCTGCGACCATATGATTGACTACAGGTCGAGGCGTAACGCCGTCGCCGGATATGAGAAACTTCTCAAAGAGTACTCCAATGAGAGGCAAAAGATTGAAAACAGAGACCAAATGGCAGTCAATACGGCACAGATTATGAAGGGTTTGGCGCAAAAGAGACAGCAATACTATACGACACACACCAGCGATCAGAGCGATGACCGTCTCGTCGATGAGATCGTCGGCACAGCGAAGGTGTCAGACATTAAGGAAAGGGACAAAAAAATATACGAAGCAGAGAGGGATCGGTTGACAAAATTGCCGCTTAAAGAGTACACGTATGGAGAGATCATTCGTTTCATGGTAGCGGCGGATGTGGTCAGAGATACGTTTACTTCATTTCAAAATCAGACCAAAACGTTTAAAAAAGTGCCGAAAACGGCCGATACGGACATATTTGAAGAACTGATGGCTTTGATCAAAGGGTTCATAAACTCGGCGGACAGTGTATTGAATGTAATGAACCAAAACATAGCGAACAATGCGGCGAATAAAGCGCGCGGCGATGGCTATCGTCTTCCTCACGACGCTGTGATCCCCAAACCGGAAGCGGCCAATGAATCGACGGCAACAGATCCACAAAACGACCAAAACGCGCCCAGATTTGGACAATTTGTGGCCGATTTAGAAGCAAAATACGGATTAAAGGATTTCGTTTATCCCTCGGATCCGAACCGATGGAAAGCGATGCAAACAATGAATGACAACATTAAAAAGCAAATATTACGTACGTGTAAAAGAAATACGCTCACGAATATGAGTAGACCTAAAACACCCGATACTGATATAAGTCGAGTGATGCTGAAAGCCATTTGCGACCGAATTGTGATCGACAAAGCGGATCAGTTGTTCACTTCGAGGGCTACAATAGTATTTAATTACATGCCATTACTTCAGAAGTACGCCAATAGGAGAGCACAGCTGCCAAACGGGAATCAATTGACACAAAAAGATTGTGAGGAAATGAAACAATTGGCGAAAAAGAGGTGTAATTATCGTGTAAAGAATGCGCCAAACGATGTGAACGACTATATGATGGTCGATGAGGTGACGGGTGAAGGAGACTTTCAGGTGGGATACAAAACGCTATTGCAGAGAGAGTCGGCCCGACTCAATGTCCTGACGTTTGACGGCTATTCGGACACAGATTTGAATGACTTTAAGAAAAGTGGCGAAGAATTGGTGAATGAGTTGAAGGAGAAGGTCGAGAAAGACCCACAGAAATGGTTTCCATTGATTGAAGCGATTGAAGCACACATAGGCCGAGCGGACGCCACTTTGAAAGCGAGAAAATAAAAATAAATATTGTCTCAAAAATTATATCGACAAATATATTCTCAAAAATCTTGTCAAATGTTTAGATTTTATTTGATCTAAAAAATTAATTAATTATTAAGCCATAAAATGTGAGATCTGTATAAAGAATTTTGGAGTGAATTTTAAACAGATTATGTCATGAATTCTTACAGTTGTGTCAAATATATGGCAATACTATTAAATGGCAGCGAAGGAACTGCAATGAAATTAATTTGATTGCATTTTTGGCCAAATATTTGCATATTTTATATCTCATATCACGTCTCTCTTCATATCTTCCAATCAATTTAGTTATCGCTAAACATTGAAACGATAGTAACTCTCAATATAGAAAATATGTATAAAAATTGAATTCAATTAAATGCAATGTTACTGAATTCTCACTTACAAAGGTATTAAAATTTATGGTTTGATTTAATTATTTTAATTCAATATGTTTTTAAAACTTTTAATATAATTGTTGAATAATGTCAACATTTCTAACAATAGTGTCATTCAAATGCATATCGTTTTAATGTTTATTATTCAAACATTAATTCATACAAACCGTCAAAATTGTGTCAAACAAATCAATTTATCGTTCATTTGATTCGTAAGGATGTCTTCGGACACAAAAACAAAGAACACAAACGCAGCGAAAACTTGCAAACAATTGTCGGATCAGTTCTTCGAGAACTTATTGAATACAATCGATGAACACTTGAGCTCTGATGACATTCACAGCGATGTTATCGAAGAATACGAGAAATTGATCTCAGAGTGTGAGGAAGTGGTGTCGCAAACAGCATTGTTTCAATCGCCAGCCGCTGTCGACGACAAACACAAGTTGTTTAACGCTATCATTACTGAAACGCCAAGTGATGACTGGTTTTTTGCCATCAATTACTTCCGGCAAACCATCAAATCTACAGAAAAAAGGACTCATTTGAAAACAATGGCTTCAGTTTTGACAGAAATACACGAGTATTTGAACGAAACCACAAACAATGGGTTAAACTATATAGAAGTGGAGAAACAACAACACATCGATAGAGAAAAGTTGATTGAAACCCAAAACCAGTTGCAGATCCGATACGAGGACTTTCTCAAGGCGTCGGGCGGACCGCCAGAGATTGTTCAAAAAGTGTTTCGACCGGAGATTGCGGTTCCGAAGGATGCAAAGAGTGTATACCTCAACACCGAAACCAAATTACACCCAAAGCCCAAAATACCGAATCCATACATTCAAAAGGGTGACTCACTTCAAAGAATTGAAACATGGTATGGAATCGTGGATTTCGAACTACCGTCAGAACAGATAGATTTGTGGCCAATATTGGCCACCAATTATTCAAAGATGAAGGCTTATGTGAAAGAAAAGATTAAGCATAAACTGAGTGCTTCTTATATCAATAGATTGAAAACATCTGCCGACGAGATAACCGATAATAAAGTGAAAAAATACATTTGCGACGCAATGGTAATTGAAATCGACGACCATTTATTCCTCTTCAGACATACGGCAGTCAAAGACTATTTACTACTTCTCGAGGCATATAATGAAAAGCGAAATGAAGTGAAAAAGAAGGCAAATCTGACAGAAAAACAGAAAGACATGATGCGAAAAGTGGCGAAACAAAGGCGAGAGTATTACACGTATATAACGGGTGACGAAACCGACGAACCGCTGGTCAAAGAGATTACCGGCGATGGAAGTGCTGTTCAAATAGTGTGGGAAAAATACCGCGCTTTACACGACACGGAAGTGAATCGTCTGAATGATAAAGAATTTGCAGATTACTCGTGGGATGAGTTGACAGACTTTATAACTGCGGCCCAAATACTGGCCAACACATTGAAATCGGAAGAAGAGTTTGTAAAATGTGTGAAATCATTGGAAGAGAAGGCGAAGGATGTATTGGACGCTAAACGGGTGTCAATGAAGAGTTTGTCGGCCATCGAAAAGGAATACGGTTTGACTGAATCGGTGGAAGTGGTTCCCGAAGGGATCCGTGAGAAGAGATACGACGACATGAAGGAAGCCCTTCACACGAGTTATGGTCACCGGCGCCGCAATTTTATGAATAGATATTTGAAGCAAACGATGGATGAAAGTAAAAGAAAAGATTTAAAGTTGCGAATGAAAAGCCATATTTGCGATCTAGTGTTGGAAGAGACCGAAGATGCGCGCATTTATGACCAACAGAAGGCCATTGCCGACGGTTACGCTCTGATCGTCAAGAAGTATAACGACTCGAAGGCAAAGCTGGCGGACGACACAAATTTGAGCGCCGAAGAGGACATCAAAATGAGACAATTGGCGAAAGAGAGGCGCGACTATTACAAGGAGAATACGAATGACATGAAAGACGATATGTTGGCCGATGTGCTGACCGGCGGTCAAAAACATCACATAAAATACGCGGAATTACACAACAGAGTGAGGGATGATTTGGCGAATCGAAGATTTGAAGATTTCAATTATCTTGAGAAAGAGGTGTTCATAAATAAGGCCAACAATGTATTGAAATCACTTCATAAAGATTCGCGAACACTGACTAACACACAGAGTATTATCAATGAATTGATAGACGAAGCGAAGGATCCAGAACTCGAGGTTCGAGAGGACATACAAATACCCGTTGAAAACAACGAAACCAATGCCGTGAGTCCGGCGGTCAGATTCGCGGACATTGCGCTCACAGCGAGAGACAGAAAGCTTTCAAACATTGAAAATGAGTTTAAACTGAAAGACTTTACGTATGGATCGGATGTCTCGAAGACATTAACCGAAAACAATAATACAATAACAAAAGCATTGACGGAAGGAAGAAAGCAACGGTTGGGTGACTTTCACCGGCACTTTGCAAACACCAAAGATTTGCCTCAAAAAAAGGTCGACACCGAAAACACAAGACTAAAATCTCAGATCTGCGACCATATGTTAGATTACGACTCGAGGCGTAAAGCCGTCGCCGGATATGAGAAACTTCTCAAAGAGTACTCCAATGAGAGGCAGAAGATTGAAAACAAGGACCAAATGACAGACGATATGGCAAAAATCTTGAAGGGTTTGGCGGGAGAGAGACACCAATACTATACCACACACACAAGCGATCAGAGCGATGACCGACTCGTCGATGAGATCGTCGGCACAACGAAGTTGGGAGACATTAAGGAAAGGGACAAAAAGGTATACTTAGCAGAGAGGAATCGGTTGACAAAATTGCCGTTTAAAGAGTACACATATGGAGAGATCAATAGTTTCATCCGCGCGGCCGCTGATGTCCGACAATATTTGAATTCTCAATATGAAACCCATAGCAAAAAGCATAAAAATGTACCAAAAACGGCTGATCCGCAGGTATTTCAAGAACTTGCGGCTTTGATCGATGAGTTTGTAAACGCGGCGAACAATGTATTGACTTTAATGAAGCAAAACATAGCGGCGAATCCCGACGACGCGGCGCTCGGCGATCGGTATTGTCTTCCGTCCGACACTGTTGTTGACGAACAATCGCCGCCGCATTCATCCCAACCACACGACGACCAAAACGAACACAGATTCGGAAAATTTGTGGCCGATTTGGAGGAAAAATACGGATTAAAGGATTTCAAGTATCCCACGGAACCGAACCGATTGAAAGGAATGGAAACAATGAATGCGAACATTAAAAAGAATGTATTCAATAGTTTTAGAGAGAATGCGAGAAAATATGTGAACAGGAAAAGAGTGCCCAATGCGGATGTGTCTCAAGTAATGTTGAGAGTTATTTCTGATCGAATTGCGCTCAACAAAGCAGACCAGTTGTTCACTTCGAGGGCTAAAATGGTATTCAAATACATGTCATTACTTGAGAAGTACGCCAATAGGAGAGCACAGCTGCCAAACGGGAATCAATTGACAGAACAAGATAAGGAAGATATGGAAAGATTGGCGAAAGAGAGGTGTGATTATCGTCAAAGAGATGCGCCAAACGATGTGAACGATCATATGATGGTCGATGAGGTGACGGGTGAAGGAGACTTTCAGGAGGGATACAAAGCGCTATTGCAGAGAGAGTCGGCCCGACTCAACGTCCAGACGTTTGACAGCTATTCGGACACAGATTTGAATGCCTTTAAGAAAAGTGGCGAAGAATTGGTAAATGAGTTGAAGAAGAAGGTCGAGACAGACCCACAGAGATGGTTGCCATTGATTGAAGCGATTGAAGCACACATAGGCCGAGCGGACGCCGCTTTGAAAGCGAGAAAATCCTAATAAATATTGTCTAAGAAATTATATTGAGAAATAAATTTTCATAAAATATTTTGTCAAATTGTTTAGATTTTGTTTAATTTTCTGAAAATAATTAATTATTAAGTCATGAAATGTGAGATTTGTATAAAGAATTGTTGGAGTGAATGGTGTGACGAATAGACGGTAAAATTAATTCTTACAATTGTGTCAAATATATGGCAATACTATTTAATGGCAGCGAAGGAACTGCAATGAAAATAATTTAATTGCATTTTTGGTCCAAATATTTGCATATTTTATATCCCATATCACGTCTCTTCATATCTTCCAATCAATATAGTTATCGCTAAACTTTGAAACGATAGTAACTCTCAATATAGAAAATATGTATAACAATTAAATTCAATTAAAGGCAATGTTACTGAAATCTCACATTCAAATTTATGGTTTGATTTAATTATTTTAATTTAATATGTTTTTAAAATTTTTAATATAATTGTTGAATAATATCAACATTTCTAACAATAATGTCATTCAAATACATATCGTTATAATTTTTATTATTCAAACATTAATTCATACAAACCGTCAAAATTGTGTCAAACAAATCAATTTATCATTCATTTGATCCGTAAGGATGTCTTCGGAAGACATAAAGACAAAGAACACAACCGCAGCAAAAAAATGCAAACAATTGTCGGATCAGTTCTTCGAGAACT
Organism: Medioppia subpectinata; assembly: GCA_905368565.1. NCBI lineage: Eukaryota > Metazoa > Arthropoda > Arachnida > Sarcoptiformes > Oppiidae > Medioppia > Medioppia subpectinata. The sequence goes on from CAJPIZ010000475.1 coordinate 15,010, forward strand.
TATTGAATACAATCGATGACCACTTGAGCTCTGATGACATTCACAGCGATGTTATCGACAAATACGAAAAATTGATCTCAGAGTGTGAGGAAGTGGTGTCGCAAACAGTATTGTTTCAATCGCCAGCCGCTGTCGACGACAAACACAAGTTGTTTAACGCTATTATCGATGAAACACCAATTGATGACTGGTTTTTTAACATCAATTACTTCCGACAAACCATCAAACCTACAGAAAAAAGGACTCATTTGAAAACAATGGCATCGATTTTGACAGAAATACACGAGTATTTGAACGAAACCACAAACAATGGGTTAAACAATATAGAAGTGGAGAGAAATCACAACATCGATAGAGAAAAGTTGATTGAAACCCAAAACCAGTTGCAGATCCTATACGAGGACTTTCTCGAGGCGTCGGGCGGACCGCCAAAGATAGTTACAAAAGTGTTTGGTCCGCCGATTCTTGTTCCGAAGGATGCAAAGAGTGTATACCTGAACACCGAAACCAAATTAAAACCAAAGCCCAAAATACCGGATCCGTACTATCAAAAGGATAACTCACTTCAATGTATTGAAAGATGGTATAGAATCGTGGATTTCGAACTACCGTCAGAACAGATAGATTTGTGGCCCGTATTGGCCAACAATTATTCAAAGATCAAGACTCACGTGAAACAAAATATTAAGCATAAAGTGAGCGATTATATCAATAAATTGAAAACATCTGCCGACGAGATAACCGATAATAAAGTGAAAAAATACATTTGCGATGAAATGGTAATGGAAATCGACGACCATTTATTCCTCTTCAGACATACAGCAGTCAAAGACTATTTACCACTTCTCGAGGCATATAATGAAAGCCGAGAACAATTGAATGATAAGGCAAAGATAAATCTGACCGGCGATGAGAAAAAAATGATGCGAAAGGTGGCCAAAGAAAGGAGGGATTATTATACGGATATAACGGGTGACGAAACAGACAAACAGCTGGTCGACGAGATTACCGGCGATGGAAGTGACGATCCGATAGTAAGGGAAAAATATCGCGATTTACACGACATAGAAGTAAATCGTTTAAAAGATCAACAATTTGCTGATTACACGTGGAATGAGTTGACAGACTTTAAAACTGCGGCCAAATCATTGGCTGACAAATGGGAATTAGAAGAAGAGTTTGTAAAATGCGTGAATGCATTGATAGAGAAGGCGAACCATGTATTGGACGCTAAACGCAACTCAATCAAGAGTTTGTCGGCCATTGAAAAGGAATACGGTTTGACTGAATCGGTGGATGTGGTGTCGGAAGGGATCCGTGAGAAGAGATACGACGACATGATTAAAGCATTTCATAATAGGTATACTCATCGGCGCAGAATTTACATCCAAACATATTTGCATCAAACTCTGGACGAGTGCACCAGGAAAGAGAAAAAGTTGGTATTGAAGGGCCATATTTGTGATCTAGTGTCAAAACAACTCTATGATGAAAACATGTTTAACAGAGAGCAGCGCATTGCCGACGATTACGCTCCGATCGTCAACAGGTATAACGAGGCGAAGAAACAGCTGTCGGACGAATCAAAATTGAGCGCCGAAGAGGACATTCAAATGAGACAATTGGCGAAAGAGAGGCGCGACTATTACAAGACGGAGACGACAGACCCGACAGACAATATGTTGGCCGATGTGTTGACCGGCGGTGACAAACATCACACAAAATATGATAATTTACACAACAAAGTGAGGGACGAATTGGTGAACAAATCATTTGAAGAGTTCGAAGACTTCGAGAAAGACTCGTTTATAAAGTGTGCCGACAATATAGTGGACAAACTTAGGAGTGATTCGCGTACCTATACTAACACCCATAGTATTATCACTGAATTGATAGCCGAAGCGGAGAAATCCAAACTGAAGACTCCAAAAGACACGCAAATACCCGATGAGAACAACGAAACCAATGCCTTGAGTTTGACGGACAGATTCGCCGACATTGTGGTGGAAGAGAGCGACACAAAACTATCACACATTGAACATGAGTTCAAATTGAAGGACTTTACGTATGGATCGGATGTCTCGAATACATTAACCGAAAACAATAATACAATAATAAAAGAATTGACTCATCAAAGGAATTACCGCTTAACAAGATTTCGGTTGGATTTTACAGCGAAACGAGATTTGCCCCAAAAAGACACCAAAGAGAGCTTAGAATCGGAGAAAAAGAGACTAAAGACTCAGATCTGCGACCATATGGTTGACTACGAGTCGAGACGTAGAGCCGTCGCCGGATATGAGAAACATCTCAAAGAGTACTTCAATGAGAGGCAGAAGATTGAAAACAAGGACCAAATGGCAGTCAATACGGCACAGATTATGAAGGGTTTGGCGCGAGAGAGACGACAATACTATACGACACACACAAGCGATCAGAGCGATGACCGTCTCGTCGATGAGATCGTCGGCGCAGCGAAGTTGGGAGACATAAAGGAAAGGGACAAAAAGATATGCTTTGCAGAGAGGGATCGGTTGACAAAATTGCTGTTTAAAGAGTACACGTATGGAGAGATCAATAGTTTCATACACGCGGCCGCTGTGGTGAGGGATAAGTTCACTTCATATCAAAATCAAACTAAAAAGACCAAAGAAGTTCCGAAAAAGGCTGATCCGCAGGCATTTCAAGAACTGATGGCTTTGATCGATGGGTTAATAAAAAAGGCGAACAATGTATTGAATGTAATGAACCAAAACATAGCAAACAATGCGGCGGACAAAGCGCGCGGCGATGGCTATAGTCTTCCTCCGGACGCTGTGATCACCGAATTGGAAGCGGTCGAAGAATCGGATACACAGGTCGACCAAAATGAGCCTAAATTTGGACAATTTGTGGCCGATTTAGAGGAAAAATACGGACTAAAGGATTTCAATTATCCCGCGGATCCGAACCGATTGAAAGCAATTGAAACAACGAATGCGAAGATTAAAAAGATTGTATTGACTAAGTTTAGAGAGAATGCGAGATATCCTTTGAGCAAGAAAAAAGCACTCAATGCGGATGATGTGTCTCCAGTGATGCTGAAAGCCATTTGCGACCGAATTGCGGTCAACAAAGCGGACCAGTTGTTCACTTCGAGGGCTAAAATAGTATTTGATTACATGCCGTTACTTCAAGAGTACGCCAATAGGAGAGCAAAGCTGCCAAACGGGAATCAATTGACACAACGAGATCGGGAAGAGATGAAACAATTGGCGCTCAAGAGGTATGATTATCGTCTTAAAAATGCGCCAAACGATGATAACGACCATATGATGGTCGATGAGGTGACGGGTGAAGGAGACTTTCAGGAGGGATACAAAATGCTTTTGACGAGAGAGTCGGCCCGACTCAATGTCGCCACGTTTACCAAATATTCGGACACAGATTTGAATGACTTTAAGAAAAGTGGCGCAGAATTGGTGAATGAGTTGAAGAAAAGGCCACCGAAAGAGCAACAGAAATGGTTGCCATTGATTGAAGCGATTGAAGCACACATAGCCCGAGCGGACGCTGCTTTGAAAGCGAGACCATCCCATTAAATATTGTCTTAAAAATTATATCAAGAAATAAATTTTCATTAAATATTTTGTCAAATTTGTTTAGATTTTGTTAATTTTTTAAAAATAATTAATTATTAAGTCATGAAATGTGAGATTTGTCTAAAGAATTGTTGGAGTGAATGGTGTGACGAATGGACGTTAAAATTAATTCTTACAGTTGTGTTAAATATATGGCAATACTATTAAATGGCAGCGAAGGAACTGAAATGAAATTAATTTGATTGCATTTTTGGTCCAAATATTTGCATATTTTATATCTCATATCACGTCTCTTTTCATATCTTCCAATCAATTTAGTTATCGCTAAACTTTGAAACGATAGTAACTCTCAATATAGAAAATATGTATAACAATTGAATTTAATTAAATGCAATGTTATTGAATTCTCACTTTTCAGTATTTAAATTTATGGTTTGATTTAATTATTTTAATTCAATATGTTTTTAAAACTTTTAATATAATTGTTGAATAATATCAACATTTCTAACAATAGTGTCATTCAAATGAATATCGTTTTAATTTTTATTATTCAAACATTAATTCATACAAACCGTCAAAATTGTGTCAAACAAATCAATTTATCGTTCATTTGATTCGTAAGGATGTCTTCGGACACAAAAACAAAGAACACAAACGCAGCGAAAAAATGCAAACAATTGTCGGATCAGTTCTTCGAGAACTTATTGAATACAATCGATGACCACTTGAGCTCTGATGACATTCACAGCGATGTTATCGACGGATACGAGAGAATGGTCTCAGAGTGTGAGGAAGTGGTGTCGCAAACAGTATTGTTTCAATCAACAGACAATGCCGACTACAAACACAAGTTGTTTAACGCAATCATTACTGAAACACCTATTGATGACTGGTTTTTTGACATCAATTACTTCCGGCAAACCATCAAACCTACAGAACAAAGGACTCATTTGAAAACAATGGCATCAGTTTTGACAGAAATACACGAGTATTTGAACGAAACCACAAACAATCGGTTAAACAATATAGAAGTGGAGAGACAACAACACATCGAGAGAGAAAAGTTGATTGAAACCCAAAACCAGTTGCAGATCCTATACGAGGACTTTCTCGAGGCGTCGGGCGGACCGCCAAAGATAGTTACAAAAGTGTTTCGGTCGCCGATTCCGGTTCCGAAGGATGCAAAGAGTGTATACCTCAATACCGAAACCAAATTACAACCAAAGCCCAAAATACCGGATCCGTACTTTTTAAAGGATGACTCACTTCAATGTATTGAAAAATTGTATGGAATCGTCGATTTCAAATTACAGCCAAAACAGATAGATTTGTGGCCCGTATTGGCCACCAATTATTCACAGATCAAGACTTATGTGAAACGACAGATTAGGAATAAACTAAGCGCTTATATCAATAGATTGAAAACATCTGTCGACGAGATAACCGAAAGTAAAGTGAAAGAATGCATTTGCGATGAAATGGTAATGGAAATCGACGACCATTTATTCCTCTTCAGACATACGGCAGTCAAAGACTATTTACCACTTCTCGAGGCATATAATCAAAAGCGAAAACAAGTGAAAGATAAGAAAAATCTGACCAAAAAACAGAAAAATATGATGCGAAAAGTGGCCAAAGAAAGGCGAGAGTATTACACGACTATAACGGGTGACGAAACGGACAAACCTCTGGTCAAAGAGATTACCGGCGATGGAAGGGATGATCCGATAGTATGGGAAAAATACCGCGATTTACACGACACGGAAGTAAATCGTCTGAATGATCAACAATTGGTGGATTACACGTGGGATGAGTTGACAGACTTTATAACTGCGGCCCAAACACTGGCCACTGGGATATGGAAATCGGAAGAAAAGTTTGTAAAATGCGTGAATGCATTGATAGAGAGGGCGAACGATGTATTGGCCGCTAAACGGGAGTCAATGAAGAGTTTGTCGGCCATTGAAAAGGAATACGGTTTGACTGAATCGGTGGAAGTGGTGTCCGAAGGGATCCGTACAAAGAGACACAACGACATGATTACAGCATTTCATACGAGGTATGGTCAACGGCGCCAGTGTTTCATCAATTACAATTTGAAACAAACGATCGATGAAAGTAAAAGAAAAGATTTAAAGTTACGAATGAAAGGCTATATTTGCGATCTAGTGGTGGAAGAGACCGATGATCAGCGCATTTATGGCGAACAGGAGGCCATTGCCGACGATTACGCTCTGATCGTCAAGAGGTATAACGAGGCGAAGGAACAGCTGTCGGACGACACAAATTTGAGCGCCGAAGAAGACATCAAAATGAGACAATTGGCGAAAGAGAGGCGCGACTATTACAAGGAGAATACGAATGACTTGAAAGACGATATGTTGGCCGATGTGCTGACCGGCGGTCAAAAACATCACATAAAATACGCTGATTTACACAACAAAGAGAGGGAAGATTTGGCGAATCGATTATTTGAAGAGTTCAATTATATTGAGAAAGAAGTGTTTATTAATGTGGCCAACAATATAGTGAAATCAATTCATAAAGATTCACTCGCCCTCACGAACGCCAAGAGTATTATCAATGAATTGATAGCCGAAGCGACGAATCCAGAACTCGAGGTTCGAGAGGACATACAAATACCCGATGAGAACAACGAAACCAATGCCGTGAGTCCGGCGGACAGATTCGCAGACATTGCGCTCACAGCGAGCGACAGAAAGCTTTCAAACATTGAAAGTGAGTTTAAACTCAAAGACTTTACGTATGGATCGGATGTCTCGAAGACATTAACGGAAAACAATAATACAATAATAAAAGCATTGACTGCAGGAAGAAAGCAACGGTTGCGTGAGTTTCGCAATCACTTTGCAAAAAACAGAGATTTGCAACAAATAAATGACGACACCGCGAAAACAAGACTAAAACCTCAGATCTGCGACCATATGTTAGATTACGAGACGAGGCGTAAAGCCGTCGCCGGATATGAAAAACTTCTCAAAGAGTACTCCAATGAGAGGCAGAAGATTGAAAACAAGGACCAAATGGCAGACAATACGGCACAGATTATGAAGGGTTTGGCGCAAGAGAGACAACAATACTATACGACACACACCAGCGATCAGAGCGATGACCGTCTCGTCGATGAGATCTTCGGCGCAGAGAAGTTGGGAGCCATTAACGAAAGAGACAGAAAGGCATACTTAGCAGAGAGGGATCGGTTGGCAAAATTGCCGCTTAAACAGTACACATATGGAGAGATCAATAGTTTCATCCGCGCGGCCGCTGTTGTCCGACAAAATTTGAATTCTCAATATGAAAACCAAAGTAAAAAGCTAAAAGATGTACCAAAAGCGGCTGATTCGCAGATATTTCAAGAACTGATGGCTTTTATCGATGAGTTTGTAAAGGAGGCGAACAATGTATTGACTTTAATGAACCAAAATATGGCCGCGTATCTCAACGACGCGGCGCTCGGCGATCGGTATTGTCTTCCGCCCGACGCTGTTGGTGGCGAACAATCGCCGCCGCATTCACCCCAACAACACGACCACCAAAACGAGCACAGATTCGGACAATTTGTGGCCGATTTGGAAAAAAAATACGAATTAAAGGATTTCGATTATCCCGAGGATCCGAACCGATGGGAAGCGATGAAATCAATGAATGCAAAAATTACAAAGAAAATATTGTCCTCGTTTAACAATACTGCCGCAGAAAATATAAGCAGAAAAAGGGCACCTAATTTTAATGTGTCTCCAGTGATGATGAGAGTCATTTGCGACAGAATTGCGATCAACAAAGCGGATCAGTTGTTCACTTCAAGGGCTAAAATGGTATTCAAATACATGTCATTACTTGAGGAGTACGCCAATAGGAGAGCACTATTGCCAAACGGGAATCAATTGACACAACGAGATCGTGAAGATATGGAAAGATTGGCGAAAGAGAGGTGTGATTATCGTCTAAGAGATGCGCCAAACGATGTGAACGACCATATGATGGTGAATGAGGTGACGGGTGGCGGAGACTTTGAGGGTGGATACAAAATGCTATTGCAGAGAGAGTCGGTCCGACTCAATGTCCCGACGTTTGACAGCTATTCGGACACAGATTTGAATGACTTTAAGAAAAGTGGCGAACAATTGGTGAATGAGTTGAAGAAGAAGGTCGAGAAAGACCCACAGAAATTGTTGCCTTTGATTGAAGCGATTGAAGCACACATAGCCCGAGCGGACGCCGAATTGAAAGCGAGAAAACCCTAATAAATATTGTCAGAAATTATATTGAGAAATAAATTTTCATAAAATGTTTTGTTAAATGTTTAGATTTTGTTAAATTTTCTAAAACTAATTAATTATTAAGTCATGAAATGTGAGATTTCTATAAAGAATTCTTGGAGTGAATGGTGTGACCAACAGATGGTGTAATCAATTCTTACAGTTGTGTCAAATATATGGCAATACTTTTAAATGAAATGCATTTGATTTGAGAGAATTGATGGCAGAAAAGGAATTTCAATGAAATTAATTTGATTGCATTTTTGGGCAAAATATTTGCATATTTTATATCCAATATCACGTCTCTCTTCATCTATTTTATCCAATTATTTTATGACAATTCTCTCTCTCTCTCTCTCACACTCCTCAAACTATTTTCTATTTCTTTTACTGATAGTAATTGTAATCATAATTTTGTCAAACAATAGCCACCACTCGAAAGGCAGCACTAAAAACGTTAGTTTAGGTTAGGGTTCCCTCGAGTGAAGCCTATGGTAGCGATTGTATCGGTTCTCGACATTCATTGCATTGCANTGAAGTCTTACATCAAACAGCTCTCTCTCTCTCTCTCTCTCTCTCTCTATCAGTAGTGTTTGTCTCTCGGATGTGATACTATTTTTTAGTGCTATTTGTTGTTCATCTGTGAGTCCGTCCCATGAGATGCAATGCAATGAATGTCGAGAACCGATACAATCGCTACCATAGGCTTCACTCGAGGGAACCCTAACCTAAACTAACGTTTTTAGTGCTGCCTTTCGAGTGGTGGCTATTGTTTGACAAAATTATGATTACAATTACTATCAGTAAAAGAAATAGAAAATAGTTTGAGGAGTGTGAGAGAGAGAGAGAGAGATTCAAATCAATAGTATTTGTTTAGTTTCATGAATGTTTTTTTTTGTCAATTTATATCACATTTATGGGCTAATTCTGTTCAGAGAAACATTGATTAAAATTTTGATCCAAAACATGTTTCTGTTATCAAATATACTTTAATCTAAAATAATAAATCCAATGATTATTTTATATTTGTTATATATTTTGTATTACATTTCTAAATATTAATAATTTATTAATGTAAATAAGCATTAAATTAAACAATTACTAATTATTATTTACTGTTCTATGTTTACTGTTTAGTTTTGTGACAATTAACATGTCTTTTTATTCAAAATAAATTCCTATTGTAAAAGTTATAAAAAATAGTTATTTTGAATACAATTTTTATGTAATTTTTGGTTACAAATCAAAGAGTAATTTTGTTTGAAGCTTAAAATAAATGATTAAAAATAATGTGTAAAATGAATGAACAAATAAATAATAAATCACACAAACGATAAGAGATATACCAAAGCATTT